>PVKS010015001.1:0-47010 GCA_004027875.1 Aplodontia rufa | reverse complement strand
GGCATGCACCCAGAAAAACACCCAATGGAGACGAAGGAGGAGAATGAGGTGATACTTCCACACCCTTGAGATGCCCTAATTGCAGCAAAGGCCCAGAAGCTGGGGAGAGGCATAAGACAGATTGTCTTTCTAAGCCCTCAGAAGAAATCAACCCTGCCAATGCCTGGCTCTCTGACTTCTGGCTTAAGAACTGAGAGACAATATGTGTCTGGAGTTGAAGCTCCTTAGTCCTTGCTGATTTCATTCACACAGCTTTCTCAGAGGAATAGTAACTTTCTTCTCAGTTTATTTGCATACATACTTAAGATTCCATTGACTATTTCCAAAAGTCCACCAAAGGAGTGCACTCACGTTAGTGCCAGTGGGAATATTAATCACTGTGGTTCTTTCTCATGCTGAACTCCCCTGTTCCTTGCCTGTCTTCCCACGTCATTGGCCTGGGCTGTTTGTTCTCTTCTTCTGTTGCACTGTTTCTGAGCTGTGGTTACTGTCACAGTGCCATGTCATTTTCACACTCTGTCATTGCATATATTGTCCCCAAGGAGATCACAGGAGCCTGACTAGATGTGAAAACTCTCCAAGTGAAGCTTGGTATCTTTGGAACAAGGATCCACAGCTCTATTGCCCACTAAAGGGAGCATTGAGCGAGGATCACCACCAGGGCCCTTGGAAAACCTTAAGACACACAGAGTTGTTTGTGGGTGGCCAGTACTGTCTTGTGCCCCTTCTCTGAATGACATCTGCTCTCCAGAGCCCTCTAGAGTTGTCTTGCTACTGTGTGTCTTCTCTAAGAGCCACCCCAGTTCTATAGGGCTAGGAAAGACTGAGGGTTTCAGATCAAAGCAGTTCACATTCAGATGTGATACTCTGGAAGATTCTGGACTCCAAGGGGCAGGGAAGAAGCATGTCCTCAACTCTAATGATCCTCTAATGATCTGCCGTGGAGGGAATTATGAGGGGTGCATTCACCAATAACAGAGCGCTAGGAGTAAAGAGCTCTAAAAAGGAAGTAAACGCTTTATCTCTAGGCCTTTGCTAGGCACTCACTACCCATGCAGATGCTACATGGACAGGCGTGAAGCAAATGATGGAGAGGCAGCTTCTCCAAAGCCCACACTGACAGAGAAGGGCATTCTTAAAAAGCCGATGCTCTGAACCACAGGACTCAGCAATATTATGAGCAGACAGGTGGAGAACCAGGCAGATAGACAGGTGGGTTAGGAATAAAGGAGGTAAAAACAGACTGAAAGAACCCCAGATGGACTGAAAGACAGATGATCCACAGGGACAAGAGACAACAGAGTTGTTAATTCCCTGCTACTTTTCTCTCTCACATTCTTTTTACCCTAGAACCATTACCAGAATTGTACTATTTTGCCCAGTATGTAAAGTTACTTAAATGGTTTCAGTACTCATTCTATGACATTCTTTCAAGAAATTTTAATCAAGTCATTTTTATGTGTCAAGTACTATGAAGCACTGCATGTTAAGTACATGTTAAACATTAATATGCATAAGATATAAAGATCTGAAAGATATCCCTTAATTCCCAAAGAAACCCAATCTATGTGCCTGCAGATTGTTCTAGTGTGGGCAGTGGGAGCTAGAAGATGAACTGCAAAGTTTGCTTTCATATGTTGTATAATGGTTGAATGCTGACCCTGCTTCCTAGTTAACAGGTTTCTTAAAAGAGACAGACACTTTTAAAGTAGTCTCTTTAAAAGAGATGATGGAAACAAGGTGCTCGGTACAGTGTCTGCCATTGCAGTGAGTCCCTGTGATGTCAGCTCTGAAGATAGAAGTCAGGCAGCTTCACCCCCCTAAGACGCCACCCATCCACCATTCATTCATTCATTCATTCATTCACTGAAATACTTCATAATGTCTTATTGCGTGGCAGGTTCTAAACCAAGAGACAAAGCAGTGAACAAGATGCACACGCCTCTGATCCTGGGGAGTTTGTATGGTAGCAGAGGAGTCCCTCTAAGTACTTGCAAGGATTTGAAGAAGATCATAAAAGAAACAGGCTCAGAACTCCTTGTGCTCCAGAGCAGCAGTGAATTCATCCAACTCCAGAAACTGTTGTCACCTTTGGATTTTTGAGTTTTTCCAACAGTAAGTTTTTGACTGATTATCTTCAGTGGCAATAGCTCCCCCACCCCCCGCCTCCGCGTGGGATAAAGTTTTTGAACAGAACCCCAGAGACAATTTCTGTTCCACACTTCTTTATCTCTTTTATATGTAAACAGCTCTGCTACCCACATCAGCATTTAGCTACAGAGGGGTTAGAATTTGCTCACATGCAATGTGTAAGCCTCTTTCCGTGAAGGCTTGTTCTCCTGGCCAGGCAGATGGGGACAGCTAAAGCTAGCAGTCTCTGGGCCTGACATGAATGACCACCATGAACACCAGCAGCAACAACTGGTATGAGTCTCCCTGGGAGGCAGATTGCCCACCTTCCACCACCTCTCTTTTCTCCAGGTAACAGGGCTGACCCCTCAGGGCAGAAGCAAGAAAAACACTTCTTCCCCAAACTTGGCCATGACTTGATGTTTTATCAGTCTTCCCTGTCTTCAGTGGCAGTTACAGGGTTGAACAACTGATGCAATATTGCTAATCCCCACAGGATGGGTTAGGAGAACCAGGTTTGTATATTAGCGTGACCTGACATGTTATCAATCATTCATTTCCCCACTTCAGGTTAGGATGAGCCCTTGTGAGCCCCCAAGAGTTTTCTCAGAAGGAAACAGTTTAACGGAGCATCTGTCACTTCCGACAGCAACTTTTGAAGTTCAGCATTCAGGGAATGTAAGATAATTCCTAGATTCTAGGAAGTAGGCTCATTCAGGAAACCTTAGGAAAAATATGCAAGTTGATCATTGTAAAAATCTTTGATTTACCACAGTTCCCTAAAATGGTTACATAACCATATCTAAGATGGTGGTTATACTTGTAGTTTACCTAATAACAGGACAGTATCTTATTGGTACCTTTTCCTCCTGCTGCCAAATTAAAAAAAAAACACAAGTAGGTATTTTAAAAAGTATGCTAAATTCACAAACAAGCAGATAAGCCACAAATCCTTCTTACAGATACATCATGGGATTTTTTTCCCTTGCGTGAAGGTTTCATCTCTTGTTATTATTATTATTTAATAATTACCATTTTTGTTTTGGTTCCCTCTCCCCTATGAGGCTGCAGTTTCCAAGGAACTGTGACTCTCTAGATCACTCCTGTAGGCCTAAACTGTAGTATAGATTCTGGCACAAAACTACCACTCAGTAAAGGCTGCTGCATGGAGGGGTGGGTCTGAATTTGGACGGAGCAGTTATCTTAGGGAACCACTTGAAAGTGTCCCAGGCAGCAATGGGCAGTGAAGCCCATGGAAAATGATCAGTACAGTTTGCAAGTGAGTGACAGGGAGATGCGGCCTGCTCCAAGACAGTGCCCAGCAGGGGTGGCTGGCTCTGCACCCTGGAGGGCACCTGCCTGACTGTCGGGACGATCTATTGCCTGCAAACACCACGTTCCCTGGGCAAATGCTTCTATATAAGGGGACATTTGTACAGAGTTATGAAAGAACAGTGTTCCGTAGCTTGGAATTTCCCAGATTACTGAATCCTATGCATTTAAACAGCAAAATATTGGGAGGTTTGTGTATTTTAATGTTACTACTTTTGCTCTTTGAGCGATTATGCTGAAGCACACTTACCTCTTTTGAGAGTCCCAGGGTCACCCTGATCGAGAGATCTGTGGAGCGCCTATGGAATGAATGGCTTCGTGTGTGCACAGTGCCGGTTATGGTTTGAAGAGTGCTTTCGCATACACCAGCGGCTCCTCATCTCCTCCCTGCCTTCGTGGTTGAGGGGAGGAGCGAGTGCTGAAACGCAGCCGGGGCACCAGGAAGGCAGAGTGCATAGCTAACAGCTCGCTCAGCTCTTCTGCTTGCTTTATAGATGGGCACTTGTTAAATGCTGTATAAGCAGAGTCCTGCTGCTTAGTGTCTACTCCTGTGCATTGTTTTAATTAATCTTCAAAGAGAGTCCCTTAGGTGAATTGGGGACTTAGTGCTCTTCCCACCTCACAGGAACAGCAACCGATTTAATCGAGTTTAGAAGCACCAGGGCAGAAAGCACATAGCTAACGCAAACATTGATGAAGCACCTGATTCTGTGCCACGTGCTGTTTTAGGAACTTCACACCATAATTCCATTTCAACATTTTTAGCATCAGCAATTGTGCTCCACCAGGTTCATGGCAAAACCGGACAAGAGCCAGGACATCTTGCTCCAAATCCAGTGTTGTTGTTTTTAACTGTTAAACGACTTCTGTAAAACAGTACCCATCAAGAGCTTGAGAAAGCACATTTATATATGTGACCTCGTTTCACTGCCTGTATCCTTTTCCCATGATGCTGTTGCAACCTTGAGTCCAGAAAGAAGTCCCTCGGGCCAAGTGGGTATCAGATGACTAAACACGGGATTTCTTGTTTTGCCTCTTGTGTCTGTAGTAGATAGCTCTTGCATCTTTCAGGGGTTGCAGTTCCACACGACACCTACCTTAAGATGAGAAAATTCATCATTGAAAAAAAAAATCCAATTCCAAAATACTGATGAGCAATCAGACTGGAAAGGGAGTTGGAAAGTTACATTTTGCTGCACAGGCATCACCGCCTGAAATTGCCTATAAGCATTGCTGGTTTTTCCCTGGAGGCTTAGAGGCTCATTGGTGAGAGAGAGTATCAACCACTCCCAAATGATCTTGGTTGCCCCGAACATTTCACCGCTTGCCTGTTGACAGCATTCAACTTTCAGCAAAAGAAAAGCATTCTGGTTACCACAATCCAGAGTAAAGCCAGCCCATGGGAGCGATCAATAAGCAGGTGAATAAGTGAGTGAATAAAATATATGCCCTGGGGATGGAGCAGTGGCTCAGCGGTTGAAATGTAAAAAATGACCTGCTGATTAATGGGAGTAAGAAGATCAATTCTTTTTTCTTTAATTTTAAGGTGAGTTATCATTGTTTCTAAGAATGGAACATAAGACTGGTAACTTTTGTTTTCTGATCTGTTGCGCTGACACCTCTCACTGAAAGCTCATGTCGATGGTTGCTACCTGGGCAAAGGGACTTCATACTCAAGGGCGTTGGAAAGGATGAGGGACCAACAACCCTGGAGACCAGAGCAGCTACACACGCACCGAAGTCTTGGGTTGTGGGACCAGATGGGTTGATTTGAGAGTGTCTTAATACGATCTGATAATTCTGGACCATTAGGATCATGCATAAAGATTGTGACTTGGTGGTCTTGTTGTTGTTCTTGGAAGGAAAGTTTCTCAAAAATATCTGAAAGGAAAGTTATTATAACTGCAGTTTCAGACATTTTAAGAATGACCACGAAGAGGATGTTTTTAGCTTGGCTTTTGGTTCTTTTAGGTGACCCTTACAGCTTTCCTGTAGGTGAGACACTCGCCTCTTTACTTCTAGGGCAGGTATATGGGTAAACCATGCTTTCCTCTCTGCAGAGAAAGGAAGAGTTAGGTATCACATCACACAGAGCCAGCCCTCATCTTCTCCCCCAACAAAGAATTATCCACCCCAAATGTAATAGTGCCACAGTAAAGACACTGCCTTCTTCTTGACCCTGAATTAGTTTGTGCAGGTTTCTCACCAGGTGAAAGGAAGCTTCTGCCAGCTCTGGGCTGCAAAGTGACCCTTCTTCAACAATTTCCATGGAAAAGGAAGAAATGAGCAGAAAACTCAAAGCAATGCCCTTGGTGTATCCCTAGAGATGCCCAATAGTTGTTTCGCATTTGTTTAATTGCTGTTTGTTTAAGATCTCATGCTATGAATTCTGGTTGATTAGTAGTGGCTACCTGGAGTACCATGTGAAAAAGAATTCTGAGGCATACAGTAGGTACTCAATAAATATTTGCTGAATGTTGAATGCATGCCTTGGATAGAGGAGAAGGTCGGGGCACCACGAGTGCCACAGGTCCATCTAGTTGTCGCAGGGTGACCTCAAGGGAGGCAGTCTATGGAAGAGGAGGCTGGGAACAGTTAGGAATGTACTGTGATTACCTTCTAGTGACGACGAGGATATGTGACCTTTGTCTGGTAAGCCAGGATTTCTGTTCCCTCTTATTCCCTACACAAAGAAATGTATTAAAGCCGATGAGCTGCTTTCCTGACACACATGGAGTGACCGGACTTCACACATCAGTGCGTTCTAGCACTCTGTTAACACGTTAATAAGGACGTGTGCATCTGAACTTTTAGAATAATGCTTGTCTTTTGACCCTATCCCCTCTAATACACAAATCTAGTTCTACCAATTTAAGCTAAAGAAAAATTTCAGGAATTGAGTAAAGATTCAGCCACAATGGTGTTTTACAGAGGGATTTCTTAGTTCTTAGAAAAGAAATCCACACAAACTAATTGAGGTTCAAAAGAAGGTGGAGTAGAGAAACTTTGGCACTGTTGACATTTTAGGATGGATTATTCTCTCTTGGGGACAGGAGGAGGGTTGGTCCTGTGCATTGTAGGACATTCCTGGATACTTTTCCTCTTCTTTTCCTCTCCTTTTCTTTCTTTTTCCGGAGGCTATTCCTGTATCTCCTGGATACCCCTTGCAGCCAGAGTGTGAATGGGATTTTTGACTGGACGCATTTCCACTCCAAGTGAAATCAACAATCTGCTAGGAACAAACAGATCTCTTATTGAGTGGGCCCTGGACTAGAAAAAAAAAAAAAAGCAGCACCTCTCCAGGTGATAAGAAAAAACGCCCCCAGACATTGCCAAACATCTCCTAGGAGGGGGAGCCAAGATCATTCAGTTAGGAACCATTGGTGTGCATGATGTCTTGTACGGGGCAGGTGATCAAATTTGATCAAAGTAGAGGCCTTTCCCTTGAGAAACACAAATGTGACTGGCATGTAAAAATAAGTGCATGTACTTGAACCTGAGAACATTGTATTAAAATACAGTGTGTATGGGGCTGGAGTGGTGGCTCAGCAGTTACTGGTGCTTGCCTGGCATGCATGAGGATCCGGGTTCGATCCCTACCACCACATACACGACGAAGTGTCAGAGCAAGGAAAGCCACATGAAAAACTAAATAAAATTGATTCTCCTCTCTCTCTCTCTCTCTCTCTCTCTCACTTTCCCTCTCTCTTAAAAAAATACAATGTATAATGGAGGGTTCCTGGAGCAAGTCACATATCCTGGAAGGATATGAGCAAAAGCTGAGAAGTTAGATATTGCTTTGTTGAGACGGAAAGAAAATTCCAGTGAAAAGGGATGGAGTGAACGTGGTGGATTCAAACACGGTGTATGTGAGGGGTGGGATCACTGATGTGTTATAGGAATAAGAACAGCTCATGGGGATTCAGATGGTGCTGATAACCAGGACTCAGAGCTGAAGAGTAAGGGCTTCTTGTGGACAACCAATCCTTCTTCTGTCTCTCTCTCCTGATGTTGCTTGTCCTCTGTGTTGGCTCCATTCTCTCTCTAAGTCTTTCACCTTCATAATTGCAACATGCATACGGGATAACAATGCGCATCCCACACCTACCGTTACACGACCTTTCAGCTCAGTTATCCATCACTGAGTGGTAACTTCTGTTTCTTTCTTTAAATTAAGAAAAGAGGCAGCTGATTAGCTTGGCTTATTAGGAAAAGGCAGGCCAAAGGCCTAAGGCAACTAACTGCTGAAGGATGGTTTCTAGTCTTCTCGAGTCCAGTGTCCATCTCTGACCCACTTAGGCGTGACTAGTGGCACACACTCCTAAAACATGTTGCTCCTTGCATGTGCTCTTTCTCTTTCTTTGCCTGCCTAGAAGTTTTTGATTGGAATCCAGACACTTTACCTTGTTTAGAATCCCGGGTATTTTTCTCTCTCTACAAATATTCTTGAGCTTTGTCCTGGTCTTGAAAGTAATCTTTTATCCTAGACTAAATGATATTCTCATCCTATCTGGTTAGTTACTGTCTTTTTTCTTTCTTTCTTTTTTTTATTAGATAGATATAGAGATACAATTGAGGGGGAGACATTATCAAACATTCAAGAACCATTGTATACATACTTAGTTATCCAGGGCTAATGCCATATCATGGATGCCCAGCTTAGTTTCCCCCTGTGTGAGGCAAGACTTTCCAGAGCACTCTATCAGGGCCCTGTGGATTATGGGGCTTTCCAGCCTGGCTGAAGGGAACACACAATTCCCAGCCTGTGAGCTCCTGCTAGCTTCCTCCAATCCTTGCACGAGGCGCCTTCTCCTGACGCGGACATGTCCTTACGCGCATGCTTTAGTCAGTACTCTCTCCTCTGAATGCCCAGGACACTGCAGATCTCCGGTTGCCCCTCTCTGCAGGGCTCTCCTTTCCTGAATTCTGCCTTGCACACTCTTGCCACGTTGGTCTCCCTGCACATTGGCCCACCTGGACTCAGGGCGTCCGCCAAGCTCTGCCCAGATTCCCCTCCCTCGCTGTGCTCTTAAAATCCTCTCAAGTCCTAAGCTGGGACTCACCTTCTTTACTGCTATCTCTCCTTCTCTTCCTCATATCCAGTGCCTTGGAACCCATTGCTTCATACATTTTGCCTGGGTTTTCAGTTGTTTCAGAGAAGAAGGTAGTACTGATCCTTGTTATTTCATCTTGTCAAATGGTCTTTTCATAGTGAAAAACTGGAAGCAATTTAATATTCTACTGAAGAGCACTGTGTACAAATAGGACGTAGAATGAAATTCCATTCAGTCATTATCGATAATCCCGCAGATGAAATTTTATTTAAATGTAAATACGTTCATAATCTATGGGTAAGTGACAAACTGCAAAATAAGTGTATGCCCAGGTTTATTTTATTTTATTTTATTTTATTTTTTGGTACTGGAGATTGAACCCAGTGGCACTCAAACACTGAACCACATCCCCAGTCCCTTCTATTTTGAGACAGGGTCTCACTAATTTGCTTAGGACCTCTAAGTTGTTGAAGCTGACTTTGAACTTGCAATCCTTCTGCATCTGCCTCCTGGCACACCAGGATTGCAAGCATGTGCCACTGTACCTGGCTTGATTTTATTTTTGTATATATATATATATATATCTGCACATATAAAAGATGTTATAAATATTATGTTTTATATATACCTGTATCCATATGTACATATGCATTAGTATTTACCTTTATGAACATCTTTCTATATAATAAAATGAAAATAAAAAGATGTACATTATATGTTATATGACAAAATTCCTGTAGAAATGCTCTCCAAATGCTTGCCTTTATCTTTCATTTTTCTATAAAAAATAGTTATTAATTAATAATAATAAAATATATAAATATTAGTTTAACTGTTAATTGATGTTCAACAAAACTGTATTACTATGTTTATTTAATAGAAATCAAAAAACTTCCATTTTTTTGTTTTTTATTTACTTAACATCTTGAGTTAATTTATAAAAAGCATTTATAAATTGAAACACTTAAAAATTCAATTAAGTACTCTAATAATTAATAAAAGTTTGATAAACTATGGCTGGTGTCCTAATATTTCAAAATGTTTCCTTTCTTCATGGCTGGGCACTTTAGTTATTCATTACCATTAACTAAAGAATTATAAAATATTTGCTATTAAAATGTTTTTTAGGCTTTCTTCTACATGCTTTCATTAAACTGAAATATACAAATTAAGAGCGAATGGAACCGAAAACATGATGCTAACTATAGATTCAGGCCAATGAAGACAGCAATTTTGAAATGGAAGACAGACACAAAAATGGGATGAAGGGAGAACAGCCATTCTGTGGAAGAACGTGCCACACCCTGCAAGTAAGGGACTCTCCTGCTTGTCACTGCTCAGCAACCAGTGCTGGCATTTCATCCTCGAGGAATGAAACTCATTTCTTCCTACTCCCAATCCCAGCAATTCTGACTGTCATCCTACTTTTCAGATCTGTAGACAGAAGCATGGAGTGTGTGCATGAACATACAGGTACATACATGCACCACACACACATGAAATATATATATATATATGCTCATACAAAAACACACTCACATGGAGCTGGAGAGGTGTCTCAGTGGTAGAGCACTTGCCTGTCATGCATGAGTGCCTAGGTTCAATCCACAGCACCACACACACACACACACACACAGGAAAAACAAAAATTTGATGAGAATATTAACTCTCTTAAAAAATACAATCACATATGCAGACAAAAATACATGCATCGCATACATGCACACACACATATCACAATACCACATATACTACACACATGTATACTACACACAATGCACACAAATAGATACACAACACACATGTGTATGTGCACATATACATATGTAGCACACATATGTATACACATGCCATGCACCACACAAATTTACCATACACACCAACTTGCATGCATATACACAAACATATACACCTCATAAATACACAGTACACATAAATGCACACATACACACAAACACAGGCACATACATACATACATAGAGACATACGTACGCAGGCACACTGCACATACTCAAACACACCACCCAGATTCACATGCACATCCTATCCACAAGCACATGCACACATACATAGCACACAGCCCTTAGAGGCTAGAAAACCCCATCTGTGCTCTGACAATGAACATGATCAAGGCTGAGATTCTAGCTATGCCCTCTGAGAAAACATCATCTGAATGGTGATTTTACAGATGTTCCCAAAATAGCGTGCTCCAGCTGTGCAAAGAGAAGTCATCACCATCACTTATGGTGACCTGCAACGGGAAGGAAAAGGTCTGTAACCAAAATTCTGAGACAACACACTTTCCAATTAACTCTGGGTACAGGGTCCTGGAAGCCCTGCAAGGGGGACTGCATCCAGTCAGGATTTTGAGCAGTTCTTCCAACTCCAAGAACATTTATTTCTTCTTTCCATTAAATTAAGTAGTTCCCATGTCTGTGGCCACAACTGAGCAAAATGACCACCATATAATAATACAAACTCGCGGAATGGTCTAAATGTCCCAAATTTTGCGTCCACCATGGGAAGTCATAAATACAGGATAGTGTTACCTGGAAAGAAGATAAGCCTATTTCACAAGAAATAAGCGAGAATATTAAACAGGGTGCACACCAAGCCACATGATGTACCGTGCGGAACATGCGTGCCCCTGTGTGGGTGCCTCAGCTGCGGTTCTGAACAGAAACGCAGGCAGCAGGCGGGACTTGGATACCTGGTGAGGCAAGGAGCCCTGATCAGCCCTGCAGATACACTGTAGAACTTTCACTTTTTTGGAAAACAAAATTGCATGATAGAAAACTTTACCTTGACAATTGTCTCTGTGTTCCTTAAACTTCTGTTCATAACAGCAAACTAGGAAAACACCCCAAATATCCATCCACAGTAAATAGAATAAACAAATCAGGAGCATATTCACACAAAGGATATTACTTCCTTAGCACTAAAAGGAATGAAATATAATAGGGATTAAACTCAAATACATTAGGCAGAGAGAAAAAAATCAGGACACAAAGGAGTAAATTAACATGAAGTTCAAAAACAGGGACAGCTCATTTATGGGGATAAGCACCAAAATACTAGTTGCTGCTGGCAGAGGAGGCCCATTGGCTAAGAAGGGGCACTGGGACTTTCCAGGGTTGATGTTGTCTAATTTGATTAGCGGTACTGGCACATAAATATATATGCCAGAGCTCATTCATCTGTGCATTTACAAGATGGCCATTTGACACCACTAAAAATATTTTTTTAAAGAGAAAGGGACAGTAAGAGAGAGAGAGAGAGAATCAATTTTATTTAGTTTTTCATGTAACTTTTGTTGCTCTAATACTTAGTTGCGTACATGGTGCTGGGGTTTGATCCATGTCCTCATGCGTGCCAGACAAATGTCAAAATTTGCTGAGCCACTGCTCCAGCCCACTAAAATATTTTTAATCTAGTTCCCCAAAGTCATGTTACCCGTGATTTTGGGTTTCACAGGACTACTCTGCATTTTCCTGACTGTATCTGCATGTCGATGATTCCAACCTATAGAATAGACCTGGGAGAGCCAAAGACAAGAGCTTAGCTCCTATTGATTCCTAAGATCAGAGCCTCTGAATTTAGATGAGTCCTTTATGAGTCACTGTGCACAAGATGGAAGAGTTACAGATGGAGAGAGAAATTCAAGTTTTGTTGTGGTTTGTTTTGTTTGGCACTAGGGATTAAACCCAGGGTGCTTAGCCACTGATTTGAATCCCCAGCCCTTGTCTTAAATTTTGAGACAGGATCTTGCCAAGTTGCTTAGGGCCTCACTAAGTTGCTGAGGCTGACTTTGAACTTGTGATCCTCCTGCCTTAGCCTCTAGAGCTGCTGGGGTTACAGGAATGCACCACCACTCCCAATGAAAAGTCCAAGTTAGGGCAACTATACAGAGCACCTGAATCAACTGCTTGAGACTAGTCAAAAGAAAGAGAGTCAGTAATCCAATAGATAGATTTTTTCCTCCAAAAAAACAGACAATTCTTGAAAATAATGCCTTCAAATCTCTTATTATTTAGGAATAAAGAATATCAATTGTACTTTTGAGTAAAGAAAGCTGAACTGTGGAAAATAATGAAGATTGGCCAACACTTTGCTGATTGCTGAGCCACGTCATTTACATGTGTTGAGATTTTGAACTTCACATCACTCCAGGAGACAGGCAGTATTACCACTGTCCTTCTTGTTGAGATGCAGAAAAGTCACATAGCTAGCTAGAGGAGAAGCCAGGATCGAAGCGTTCATTTCAATGAGAACTAGGAAATAAGAACGGATGGTGGAGGGAGTGGGCGAATGAAAAGAGAACTGAAGACTATATTAGGAAGTAATTCATGGGGACATTGGGTATTTTCAAGCAAATCTTCATTTACAGTTAATAAAACTGAGGCCCATAAAGGTTAAATGACTTCCCAAGCTGTTCATTGAATTAGGCACAGAGCTGGGACTCGAAGCCATATTTTAAAAATCTCAGCTCAGGGCTTTTCTACTACATCAAAAAAAAAATAATTAAAAATTTTTACATACTGTCCAAATTTGAAATCTCTCCCCCAGGGAATTATGATTTAGATATTCAGAGTGTTATAAAATTCAAGTATTGGAACTGGCCTAGAGAGTTACCATGGCCCTTGGTCCCAAATTCAAGCAGCATCACATTTAAACCATCCCATCCACATGATAATCTTCCCCAGTTTTTAAAGTCTTCCAGATGTATCTCAACTGGATTTCTTAATTTATTTTCCAGAGCAAAAGAGCAGAATTTGGAAAACAGCTTAATATGCATAAGCCATTAATGGCATCCCAGGAGACAGACAAGTCCAAACCCTGAGCGTCCGGAGCATTTCAATTCGTGATGTAGCACACCAAAGCCCTAGGGACTGTTTTCACCAGAGTCGACTCTATGAATATGAATTATTTTTCATGCCAGGCTTTTCTTACGGAGAAGGAAATCTTGCACAAGATTTAACATGGGAAAATTTTCAGAATTTAGGGAAATGTGAAATGAAGATGAACAAATATTCCTTCTTTGCCCCAAAATACTTTAATGAGCATTTCATGCTTTCTCCTCTCCTTTCCTTTTCTTGATATCATCACTAAAAAAATTGCCCCGTCTGCCATCTGATGTCCTCTGACAGTCCCTCCACAACAAGACCCAGCTGGGTGACTACTCCAGAGTCTCCAGCTGGTTCCTGCTCCATGGATGTATCAACAGGGGTAAGAAGATGCTTGTTGAAGTTGGGATGCCTGGGAGTTGGAGTATGTAAAGGAGCGGTTGGGGTGCCTGGTCCATGATTTGATTTCCTCCCTACACTTGAGAAATGCTGGATATGCCTAGCTAAGTTAACACATTCCAGGTGTGTAGGAAGCCATGGTGGCTGGTGACTCATGCCACAGTCTTTGACTATCTTGGAGCAGTGGCAACACCTGACTTGGGTAGTTTCTGGGCAAAGGTGCAGATAAGTCAGCCCCGGAGTCATGGCAAAGCCCTCCTTGGGGAAATACTCCACAAAGGTGCAGAACATTCTTGGCAAAGATGCAGAAGGTAAAACAGTCCTTGACTTAAGAGTCTAGACACCAGTTTGCAAGGGATAGAGAGCTCTAAACATAATAGTATAACCAAAAAAATGCTGCAGATATTATGACTTTCAAAGCCTGTCTGCTTTTTGGAAACTTTCTCCTAGTTTACTTGCTGAAGATAAACCCATAAAAGAAACTTGTGCTAGCTCTGGGTCACTGTTCTTCCATCAAAGGACAGTGTCTCACCTGGTCCCAGCTTTCTTTATGTATCCGAGACTGTGTGTCTATCTTAATCCCCCGTTGCCTCTTACTGGTATCTGAATCCAGCCTTGCAGGTCATAGCACAAGTGAACTGCTCTACCCTTTCACTTAGAAAGGCTGGACAATGAAAAGGAACACACTAGATGGAGTATTGCTTCTGAAGTATAGCCAAAATAATCCATATCCTGTGAGTTGAAATGTTCTGCCTCTGCTCACAGTTTCGTCATGGAAAAGTCTTCCTCTGTTTGGAAAAGCTATTCAAGACTAGATAAGATGCGCGCAGATTTTTTTTTTTAAAGAGAGAGGGGGAGAGAGAGAGAAAGAGAGAGAGAGGTAGAGAGAATATCAATTTTATTTACTTTTTCATCTGGCCTTTTTTCTCTGACACTTAGTTGTATACATGGTGCTAAACTCAGACCCCCGTTCATGCCAGGCAAGTGCTCCAACCGCTGAGCTTCAGCTCCAGTCCTGTGCACAGAATTTGGAGAAAGGAATCTTGCCAACCTATCAGGTCAGAAAAATTACTTCTAGCAATAATGTAATGACAGATTGCCCCCATTTTCTTCGGCTGCTCTATTCCAGACTCAGATAGCCTAGGGAGAGGAAACATCTCCACGAAGCCTGCACTCTACTTCTGCCTGATGGTCTTTCATATGGTTTAGAGAACCCAAGGAGTGCCCAGGCTGTATCCAAGGGCAGTAATTGGTTACCCAGTGGCTTGGATGGTCTGCAGTATACCTCCCCTTTAGATCTGCCCTACATTTACCCAATTCCCTCAGCCTGCATTCTAGTTCAATAGCTTTCTCAGTTCTGGGACTAAGCTTAGTATTGCTCTCAGGGGGAAACCACAGACGATCTCTAGGTTTAGCTTCATTTTTAGTGTTCTGTCTGCAATCAAAGAGAAATTTGGAAATATCTATTATAATATTATAAAATTATTATACTTCTAAGATGGAAATCTTTGTGACGGATCAACACTGGTACTAGCAACAACTAGGTTCTTACTACTAAATCAATTATCTTCCATGTCATCTGTTTTTTTTTTGTTGTTGTTGTTTTGTTTTTTCCTTGCTAAATTATTACCACTTTTGTTTGTTTGTCTTGAAGTTTTTTAATTTCTTTTTTATTCGTTTGACATAGTCTTACATATTGGAGGGAATCGTTATTACATATTCATTCATAGATAGATGGATATCGACAAAGTAATGTCATCTGTTTTAAAGACACCAAAGAGCTGCTTAAGCAAAGCAAAGTAGAGGGACTAAGACTCAGGAGAAGGGAGGACCTGCAGTGGCCTTTTTTTCTGGGACACTATAGAGGCTAGACCAGATCAAGCATTAGGGCTGTACCTGGACCACTTCCCAGGAAGAGGACTACCAACAGAGCCCCAGGCAGTCCAGCCAAATCGCATAACAAAATAGTGTCTTTATCACAATAGCATCCCTCTGAGCATGTGCTGAATTCCAAAACCGTACGGGGAAGGAAAAGGAAAAGCTAAGCTGAAAACATGAAAAACTGAGTGGAGTTTTCTATAGTCTAGATATGCAATGAGCCCAAGGTCAAAGCTCCACCCCCAAAGAAAGGCAGAGATCTTGGGGCATACCTACTCTCAGTCCAAGCCCTGGAGAGCTGTGCCATGGGAAGAGGGGAAGACAAGAGGAGAGTCATCCAAAGTGCGAATGAAAGGTGAAATAGTGAAAGCTTTCTCTGGAGCAGTCAAAAGAAATAAAAATGCCTGCGCTTTCCCAGTTCTAACCAGCATTGTCCTGGAACTCCTAGCTAGTGAAATAATGCAAGAAAGCATAGAAAAAGCAGAATAACTTCAAAGAAAGAAACGTCATTTTTTGCAGATGAATTAATTTTATAGGGAGAAAATCCAAAGGAAGGTACAAACAAATTTAATAAATCTATTTAAACAGTCTGGATAGCAGGTCAGTATAGAAAATTCACTCTATACCTACAGATCTGCAACAAGAAGAGTAAAACCTTCCAACTGTATTACCTGCAATAGCATCAAGCTACACTTCACACATCTTTTAAAGATCTGTGATAACTGAATCCTGAAACCATGAGGGATTTTTTAGAGGAATTAAAGAAGACCCAAATAAGTGGAGGGACATTCATAAATTGGAAAACTCCCATTGTAAAAATGCAACCTCCCCCCGTAGTGGTCTATAGGTTCCTACGATCCCAGCAGACTGCCTATTTATAGATTTGTAAACTGAGTAGCTGACTATAAAATTGCATAGGACCAATAATAGCCAAGGAAACCTTGAGGAAGAAAAATGAAGCAGGGGAGATTTCATGGAGAAATACTGGAGCTTGATCTTGGGGACATTGATGGGATTATTTTAGAGATTAGGAACAGACCTACTTTGTTGGAATAATCCTAACACCTATTTGGTCCCTGCCTGATGAATGGCCAAGTTTAATAAATAGCAGTTAAATGTATGTGTGAAAGGATGGAGGGATGCTTGAGATGAGAGAATTGCAGTTTCAAAGGACTTTACCTTGACTCAACGATAAAGCAGCAGGAAGAGGCTCTCCAGTGAGCTTGTTATGCTTGTGTGGGACGTAGGAGGGGCTGTCAACAAGCTGAAACAGAACTGCTGCAAAGGGGTCTGCCTTCTGGGCTTACAGGGTTTGCATTTCTTTCCTTGGGCATCTAACTTTCCGGAAGAATGTAAGGTGCTTGATAGTTCCGAAGATGAATTAGACCAGTGGTGAGGGAGCTGCATGACACCCATGGGGCTCTTGGCTGAAGTGCATCCTTTTTGCCTTCTACATTCAGCACTGGTGTAAAATTGGCGTTCTCTGCAGAGGTCATCATTCATTCACATATTTAAAATAGAAGTATTCCCAAATATTTAAACTCTTAGGCACTCAATTAAAAAGCCTAAGTGCTCTCCATCTCAGCCTTGACCATGACAAAAGCAAAGCGTTGACTCTTGAGAATTTAATGAGATTTCCTTTTCACATTGCTTTTCGAAACCATTAAACAACCACCACCCCTGTTTCTAAAGATCTGCACATTCTCTTGGTGATTTTTCTGGTTAGGTACAGAATGAATGAGCTCTTTGGGTCTGTACTTGTTGGAACAAGGTTCAGCTACATCTATAGAAACTCAGATTACAGTGCTTTATAAATATCCACGTTCGTCCACCTAGTAATCCGTGACGATTCTGGGCATTTAATGATGTGTCTCCTGGGAAGCACCCTTTGCAGAAGTTCAGCGCACAGCTCGGTGGCTAAAGCAGGCTCCTGGCTGTGCCTCACTGCAAGGGAAGCTGGGAAGTGAAGTGCATTGGTACTCTGCATAAAAGCAGGTTTGGCAATCAGGAAAAGGCCTGCGGACACTGGATCTGCAATGAGCAGTCATCACTACAAGATCCATTTCATCATTCTGAAAAACAGTAATCTTGTAGAAAGCAGGAACTTTGGGAATTTCTTTGCTGAGGAATATATCATTGCTGGTGGTTATGATCCGCCTCTCACCCCTAAGAATGGTTAGTCAAGGAAATTGGAGATTCTTTATTTCTTGATCTGGTTGAACATGTGACTTTGCGCATCTGGACAAGATAAGCAAATTCTTCTGCAGAAGAACAAGAAAACCATAAACAAAGCTAGGTGGGGGTGGGAAGGAATGTAGGCAGGATCTGCCATCCTGTGTGCTGGAGGAAGGGGTGGAGAAAAAGGAAAGGAAGTGATAGCAACTCCACTGCTCAGAGGAGGGACATCTCAAGTCCTCTGTGAACCCAGGAATGAAACCCCCTCCCCACCCTGATATGAAACCTTCTTTGCATCTTGAAATAGCTCTTGTGCTTACTGTGCTAGGGGTTTCTTTTTGATTTTCATTTTGGTGTAATGTGATTGATCTGTGGTAGACATTTTCTTTGGACAGGGGACATACCTATGACTTTTAAAGACTAAGGAAAAGACAGAAAACTATTTGACTAGTGAGGCAGAATTTGCTCAAATGTTAAAGCACATTATAAAGCTTGATTACTGAGACCAGCGTGATATTGGCTTAAACAGATAGATCAGGGGATACAAAATAGATGGCCCTGGAACAGAATTTAATATGTGCATGATATCAGCATATTAAAAGTGAAACTTCAAATGTCTATCTCATCTCTTAAGGAAGGCTCTGTTGCCCCCAAAGTTTGGTTCCCCTTTATTCTCTATCTTATTCGGTTTTCACACATCAAATTACAATTCACAAATACGCATTTATTTACTTAATATTTCTCTTCACTACCAAACTATAAACTCATGAAGGAGAGGATTGTCTATTTTCTAAGCTATTGTTTGTTTAATCATATCTTCACATGTTGCTTTATGCATAGCGGGCATTCAATTTGCATTTGTAAAATAACTGAGCTAAAGAATTAATCAACAAATGTACTCAATAAAAGCATACATTTGAAAAGCTTTGATTTGCACTTTTAACACACGGCATATACCCAAATAAGTTCTAGGTATATTAAATGTGCATTAAAACCACAGAATAAATATTTTTCAATGAAATCATAGAAAATAACAAAATATGGGACTTATAATGTGAAAGCTATGATGAGAGTAAATATATACTTGATTCTTTAAAACCTGAAGTTCATCATGTAAAATGACTCCATAAAGAGAATTTAGATGCCACTAGCAAACGGGAAGGAACACTTGTAACAAATATGATGGGAAAGACAATATCTGTAATATATTAAAATTCCTTTAAAATCGATAAGAACTAATTCCCCAAAATAAAATGAGCAAAATATATGAGTACATAGTTCACAGAAGAAATATAAATATCTCAAAAGTATGACAAAATAAAATACTAACTGTGCTCTTAAAAATTAAACTGTAAAATATTTACATTATTATAATACTTAGTACTAGTGAATTTGTAACTTGAAAGACTAATTAGAGCCTTTCTGGAAAAAAATTTAAAGTGCACATAAAAGACCTTAATTGTGCTGGAGCAGTGGTTCAGTTGTTACGGTGCTTGCCTGGGATGCACAAGTACACAGGTTCAAACTCCACCACCCATGTACACATTTAAGTGTCAGAACAACGAAAGACATGTGAAAAACTCAATAAAAATTGATTCTCTGTCTCTGTCTCTCTCTCTCTCACTGTCCTTTTGTTTAAAAAAAAAAAACCTTAATTAAATTCTTAACATGTGGCCCAGATAACTGACATCTAAAAAAAATTGACTGAGAACCGTGATATTTTCACAGATCATGAAACTGAAGGGTGCAAAGTGAAACAAAAAACTTCTATTTTGCTATGACTGAGCACCCATCTCAAATTCCCATGCCTCTTAAAATCAGAAAATAAAGTCCAGTTTCAGTTCAAACCTGTCACTTCTGCTTTTCTGATGCTTGGATTTAGTCTTCTCCATCTCAGGGTCTCTCCTGTCTCTGGTAACACATTTCAGATCTTGTTGGGGAAGGACAGGGGTGGGTGCTTGGACAAGTTCAAAGGCAGAGTGCCCAGGCAGTCTTCTGGCCCACAGGTCTCTGAAAGTCTTCTCCTCACTGAGATAGGCTGAAGTGTCTACTTGAGGTAGCGCAGATTCAGATGCAAGCCCATCCTTCTGAAGTGATGAGACCCCATGAGGCTGTGTTCAGCACCATCCACTTGGACCGTTGGAATGTACTAGCCCATAGCTCAGGGGCAAAACAAATCTTAGGTTTTCATCAATGTTCACTCTATTCTGGACAACAATCTAGAAACTCAAGAACGCATTTCCTGTATTTTCATGGTTCTTGAAATAAAACTACACCACACCCCACCCCCACACGGAGTGGAGGAAGGTCCCCTTCTCAAAGACCCATCCCCAGTACCTGCCTATTTTGCAAACGGTCTGATGCCTCCCGTGGCCCAACAGCCTCCATTTAGTTTTGAAGGGGACTCACCTGCCTTCTACAAATGAGGTACCAACCAGACAAGTAGCTTTATGCCATGGATCCTTTTGATGGTTTGATGAATCTTGTATGCCTGTTTGCAGGAAAAAAAAAATGGATAGAAAAATAAAATATATTGCACACAACAAGAAACCAGTTACACTGAAATTTTATTCTATTAACAAGCCAGAGGTGAACCCTTGATTCCAATCTTTTATTTATAGAATTAAATCTATGCTATGATTCCTTTAAAGTTTAACTCTTTATCTCAGAAAAGGCTGCTCCTGAAAATCAGAAACATCAGATTTTCAAGATTAGGGCCCCTGATTTGTAGAGATATTTTGGGAAGCGGAGGTGGGGGAGATAAGGTTGAGTAATTGGGGGGAGGCTCTTGGGGGTAAATCTAATTTTTAGAATTTATATATATATATATATATATTATTTCATTAGAAGCTTGTTTGATTGTTCAACAAATAAATTTCTGAATAAAATAAAAAAAGAATAGCACTGAAAATGTGCGTTCAGGCACTTCCAACTACATCCAATACATGCAACGAATTTAATTGTCAATGTCTATAGGATTTCACTCCTCATTAAACTACTGAGAAGCACTAGTTAATTTGAGTGCCAGGCATCAGGGATTCAGGATGAAGACATATGTGCGCAAAAAAAAAAAAAAAAAAAAAAAAAAAAAAAAAAGATTAGAGCCTCTGTCATGAGTTTTAAAACTTAAAAAGTGAGATTTGGGATCTACTTTCTACTTTCTACTGTTTTGGTCTTTACCTATGACAATGCTGGATACCTTCAAGGGCAAAAGACTGCTAATATTTCACCTGACATCATATGAAAATAGAAGTGTAAGGGAAATTTGTGTACAAGGAAATTTATTGTACCAGAAAAAATCCAGCAACTGGAGAGAATGGCTAAATAAATAAATACCATTTGACAGCATATGAATTAAAGCCACTTAAAATGATGCTGTCATGTTTTTATTGCATAGGAAAATATTTATGGTCTAAAGCTGAATAGAAAAATGTAGCTACAAGATTATAGATGTAATGAGAGAGAGAGAGAGATCAGCATCAAATACAAAAAATGCTGAATTATGAATTATACCAAAATTTATTGGGATTTTATCTGAACGATGGAAATATTGATCTCTACGGTTTTCTGAATTTGCCAATGTAATGCATACCTGAAAGTATTTTTTCCTGATCATCATATCTTTTTATTTGGAAAAATATTTTAAATAAATAAAAATCAATTTGAAAGTTGACTTTAAAAAATACTGGATGCACTATAGGTAATCTATAAATATACAGCTATTACTATGGAAAATAACCAACACAAGTTGCCATAGGTCACAATGTTAGACTCAAATTGTCACCTCAGGGTGTTGGAGTGGTGGCTTAGAGTTTACAGCACTTGCCTGGCATGTGCAAGGACCCAGGTTCAAACCCCAACACCACATACACAAATAAGTGTCAGAGAAACAAAGGCCAGATGGAAAAATAAATAAAATTGATTCTGTCTCCTCCCCCCACTCTCCCCTTCTTGCTTAAAAAAACAAAACAAAACATTGCCACCTCTTGTTTGCTTCAGTGCTCCAAGTTGGCCCTGCCGTTGTGTGTCATGCGGAGTTCTGGGTAATGCATGTGGCCGTGGGATGGGCATCCCCAGCACTGTTGCGATCTGACGACAGCCCAGCTATTGCTTGTGAGTATTACAAATCACAGAAACCAGTTTTATTTTTTCTTCTGATTCAAAATATATGTACATCACCCAATATTATGCTATTTCCCACCAGCAGTTAGACAATGTCTACATGAGTCAAATCTTGGCAGAGATTATATTCAGTTCAAGCCTACTTTTACATTTACTCTAACTACTTGTTACACACCAAAAGTCATTGTCATTTTCCAAAAATCCACTTTGAAAGTTTAACCCTGGGACTAGTCATACAGCCACAAGTTTTCTTCATCATAAACTAAGAGCTAACATATATGTTAAGAAGACAATGCTCATAGAAAAGAGCACATGGGAGGAAAGCGGACAGTAGCAGAGAAAAGGAATTGTGAAGGTAGCTTCAAAATGGCCAGGTATAGTTGGTCTAAAAGTTTTGCTCAGTAACTCACAATGCACTCGAGAGCCCCGTGAGCACTGAGAATCACAGGAAAAATAAATTCTCAGTCATCTGAGCCCTGCGCTACTAGAGGAAATTTGGATACAACAATGAATAAAAGAGACAGCGCTTCCTCCCTAAAGTGTCAGGTATTATGAGAAAAACTACAAAGTAGAGCTGAGTGAGGGGAATAGAAGGTGGGAGAAAGGGGGGCGGATTGTGTGTGTATATGCGTTCATGTGGTAGGTTTGGTGGGGAGCCTGAGCCTGCAAACATTTGCAAAGGTGGTCAGGTTAGGCCCTGGAGCAGTGGAAATATGAATGGAAGGGAGCTGCCGCTGTCCAGCCTAAGTTATCAATCAGGAGCCGTGCCTTGTCTCTGCACTTATTATTCTTTGTCCATGGGAAAAGTATTATTTAAACAGGACCCATTCCTCAGGCTCCCAGAACATGCTAATCTGGACCCATTTAAGAGATATGTAGACAGCATCTAGTCCAAGAGTTTGCAAACACATTTTTAAAGCAATAGAATCATTTATTAAAAAAAAAAAACCTAAAGGGGAACAAACAAATGAAGCAAAACGGGCCTTCCTGGCTCAAGCTTAGTTTCACCATGTGCCACCACTCCCCAAAGACACTCTTGAAGGCACTGTTGGAGCTACAGGAAAGGTATGGATTTAGTTTAGACTAAATTGACACCCAAATAGGTCAGATGACTTGTCCAAGGTCACAGAGAACACAGCACAGGATTCTAGTCTATGGTTCTCCTTCCATATATGAATTTTGGAGAAACAAACCACAGTCTTCCCAGCAATCAACTTGAAAACTCATTCAGAAAACTATCAAACACTAAAAACAGAAATTACAGAAGACCTGAGTAGATGGAAAAACATTCCATGCTCATGGTTAGGCAGAATCAATATAATAAAGATGGCCATTCTACCCAAAGTTCTATACAGATTCAATTCAATCCCCATCAAGACACCTATGGCATTCTTCACAGATATAGAAAAAGTAATTCTCAAGTTAATATGGAATAACAGGAGACCCAGACTAGCCAAAACATTACTCTATAGAAAGGAAGAAGTAGCGGGTATCTCAATCCCTGACCTGAAATTATACTACAGAGCCATAGTAGCAAAAACAGCATGGTATTGGTATCAAAACAGAATCGAAGATCAGTGGAACAGAATAGAAGATCCTGAGACAAAACCCCATACATGTAATTATATGATATTTGATAAAGGGGAAAAAAGCATAGTGTGGAAGGAAGATAGCCTGTTCAACAAATGGTGTTGGACAAACTGGACAGCCATATGTAGACAACTGAAGCTGGATCCTTATCTTTCGCCCTGCACAAAAATTTAATCAAAATGGATCAAAGACCTGGATATTAAGCCAACAACTTTAAACTTACTAGAAAAAGAAGTAGGGTCAACACTACAACATATAGGAGTCGGCAGCTACTTCCTTAACAAAGCTCCCATGGCTCAAGCTGTAAAATCAAGAATAAATGAATGGTATGCAATTAAACTAAAAGGTTTTTGCACAGCTAAAGATCTAGTCAAGAGCATCAAGAGAGAACCTACAGAATGGGAGAAAACCTTTGCCTGCTACACCTCGGACAGAGGGCTAATATCCAGAATACACAAGGAACTAAAGAAACTAAATTCCAAACTCACAAATAATCCAATCAATAAATGGGCTAAAGAACTTCTCTCCAGTGGAAGTCCAGAAAGCCCATAAATATATATGAGAAAATGCTCTACATCATTAGCTATAAGGGAAATGCAAATCAAAACTTAAAGGAGATACCACCTCACTCCTGTTAGAGTGGCAAAAATGAAAAATTCTAATAATAACAGATGATGGAGGGGCTGTGGGAAAAGAGGAACACTGTTACACTGCTGTTGGGACTGCAAACTGGTTCAGCCACTATGGAAAGCAGTGTGGAGAATCCTCAAAAAATTAAGGATGGAACCACCTTATGACCCAGCTATCCCACTCCTGGGTATTTTTCCCAAAAGAGTTAGAATCAGCATATTATAGTGATATGGCTTCATCAATGTTTATAGCAGCTCAATTTACTATAGCTAGACTATGGAACCAACCCAGTACTTATATACAATGGAATTCTACTCGGCCATTAGAGAAGATGATAGTATGGCTTTTGCAGCCAAATGGATGGAGATGGAAAGAATTATGCTCAGTGAAGTATCCCAATCTCAGAGACTCAAGGGCCGAATGGTATCTCTCATCTGTGGAAGCTAGAATACGTGAATACATGGGGAAGCAGTAGGTTAGATGGCTAAGCTAACAATAACTTCAAATTGTATGATTCTCAGCGCAATAGGGGGATGGCTCCCTAGGTTACTTGGACGTGTAGAGAGGGGAATGGAGAGGGTGGAGGGTGTATGAGGAACTCCTAGGAGCCTGGAGAGTGGGAATATGGGGGAACCATCTCAGAAGTAGATGTCATTCCTCCATGAGATACCCATTTAAAGCAAGAGTTCTTCTGGGGGAAACAGCAACAGGGTAAACCCAAGCTGGGCATCCATGATTTGGCATTAGCCCTGGATAACTAAGTATATATACATTGGTTATTGATGGTTTGATAATGTTTCCCCCTCAATTGTATCTCTATATACATCTAATTAAAAAAACACTCATTCAGAATACTGAAATTTTGTACTATAGTATATTGATCCAAGATATATGGTTTTAATTGTTCTTAGTCATTTGCACAGTAAAGAATTTTCCTTTCAACATAAGAATTCTTTCTATTCAATCTGATGGAAATTCCCTCTGATATTAGTAAATGATTGAGAAAAGATCTTGATGGTTTCAACCTCTCTAATTATTTTTAATATATTCAACTTTTCATAGATGTACCAGAAATGCCCAGAATAGAATTAGAGAAGTGCAAAATAGTCTGAATAAAATAAACCTCTGATAATGTAGGTTCATTTTACATGCTATTAGAATCTTAAATCAGGTTGAGTTCTTTGGAAAATTCCTTTAAGACTTAAATGGTTGCATCCCACGCAAAGTGGAGGAGTTGGATATTTAATCAATATAGCTATACAAATTGAGTAATTTAGGTACAAAGTGGATGAGAATGGAAGTGTGGTGGGGGAGGTTTAATTATCTGATTTAGCAGCCGAGGTTGATTAAATCAACTAAATCATAGTCCATTCTCCCTTTGCATCTGAATACAAAGAACCGAGGCAAGGTCCTTTCCACTCTGAAAGTGTCATCAGTTTCTACCACGACCCATGGAAAAGGAATGCACTAAGCAGACCCACTTCTTCATCAATCATTACAGGCCTTGTTTTATGAACTCAGAACATTAATCACCCTTCCAGCGTCGACTATAATTTCAATGGCATGTCTTCTAAATCTTTATGCTCAGCTCTGTTCCTTCCCTGGAGCTCTAGAATTCCCAACTACTCAGATGTCCCTCAACCTATCTAAAACTGAGCAACACACCTGACTTCTTGATTTGTTTTAACGGGACTCGCATTCTTCCAATCATCCAAGATATAAAATCTGGTGTCATCTTTGATTACTCGCCACACTGATCCTAATGGTCAATGAATTACTATGTTCCGTAAACAGGCATCATAGTCTTTGCTCTTCACTGACCACTGTAAACACACCGCTTTGGGCTGTTACCTGGGCAAAGTGTGGCATCAGGAAACATGAGTTGCATGAACTTAGGGCTCAGTTCTATCCATTCTGCCTCAATGTTAACATAAAAATTGCCTGGAGAAATGTCCTACAGCTGTGACCTAGTCATCTTTTCCCCACCATCCACACACATCAATTAAATTATGCTGAATGATGTTAATTATCTGACCTTCTTGGAGCACCCCCCAATTCTTCTCTGTGAGTTCAGCCTTTTGCTAGTCAGTTTATAAACTTGCTGACAGATTTGTCTCATTCACAAAGATAACTCAAATTCCTCAGGAGACTCAACCTAGCCATGAGAAGATGGCTATTCAGAAGATGGCTCCCACCAGTCAATTTTGTTTAGTTTTTCATGTGGTTTCATTGCTCGAAACTTCATTGTGTACATGGTGTTGAGGTTCGAACCTGCATCCTCACACATGCTGGGCAAGTGCCACAATCACTGAGCCACCACTCCAGCATCTCCCACCTACTTTTGCACAAATATGCCTTTATTATTATTATTATTATTACAAGGGTCAGCTTCCATGAAATCCAAGCAACACATCGCACTGTTTGCAAGTCTTTTCTTGCTGAGAATTCCCACTACTGCGTCCCTTTCACTCACTCAAAGACCACAGCTTCCTGAGACCTCTTTCTGTCTTCTCTACCATCATCCCAACCCACTTACACATTCCTTTTAGGTTATTCCTATTGTTATTTTTCAAACACAGGCCTGGGGATCACTGCCCTGTTTAAAACAATGGTTCTACATTACTTAATAAAGACAAATTTCCTTTCCACTCTTCCCTGTCACCAGTTCTTTGAGGCATCCACTGGTCTGTCCTCATGCCTTAGAATTTTCCCTCTCAGACACCGTTCTCAGAAATACTAAGGATGCAGAAGGGGGCCTTTCTGCCTCTCTCCATCATGGCACTCCGCTTTGAACTCCTGCAGCAACTTTACATGTTTATGTATCCAATCATTTATTCGTTAATCATTTCAGTTCCTGCCCATGAGTTTATTCCCAGAGAGTGAGATTAAACATGGAAAAAGGACTTTTTAATAGAATATTTCTAAATGGCCCCAGTTGTCTAAATATCCCATATATCACCGAGGAAACAGAGAATTCAGTGACTTTGTGGAATTCAAACCCAGGCATCAAACTTAATAATTATCTTCTTCGGTTACCTCCTTTTAAATTATTTTTGTAACAATTTATGCATTTTCCCAATTTTCTTTTCTAGGTATCAATCTTTGAGATCAGGGTGTACTATATTAAATATATAGCCCCTACCACAGAGTACTTGCTAAGTGAATGTTTGTTGCACTGAATTGAATTATAATTCTGGAGAACCCACCTCCCACTCTTTTTTTCAGTACCGAGGACTGAACCCAGGCCTTCACACATGCTAGGCAAGAGCTTTACCACTGAGCTACACCCCCAATGCATTTTAAATTTTTATTTTGAGACAAGTTGCCAGATCGGCCCCAAACTTGGAATCTTCCTGCCTTAGCCTCCCAACTAGCTGTGATTATAGAGATGTACCACCATGCCTGGCAGAGTACCCATTTTTGATATGTTTTCTAAGCTTGTCATAATTTCCTCTGATTGTTTGTTTAGGGTATACTTGCCTGAAATATTTCTGCTAAATATTCTTAGCCCCTAATATGGATTGACCAAATGTCTTTCCCTATTTGGTTATTCGCTTAGCATCTCTGACTATGCTGAGTCTTTGAGATTTTTGTTTTTCTCTAAGTTGCTTTTTTTTTTTGTACTTAATTACTTTACACACTTTGCTATCCATCAATGTTGGATGCTTATGAAAGCATCAGCTAAGTAAATCCTAATATGATGTATGGTGTAAATAACAGCTAGAAAGCTACTATCACTCATTTTAGATTCTAGGTAACTTCTAGGACACTGGAATGGAGATTGCATTGTTTGTACAATCAGAAATCAGTCTCTTTCAGGGAAAATTTCTAATAGAAATGTCACAAAAGATTCTAACTTGGACTCAAAAGACATGCATATATGAGATATGCATCTGCCACATAAATATTTGTTAAGTCATACCATGATTTCTAATTGACCTATCATAGTTTCAGATGGACGTAGATTTATGGTCTCCAGAAAATGCATATTAAATCAATTGTATCTAGATTGAAAAGCAGTGTCAGAGATCATATCATTTTTTAAACATTCTTTTGAATTGACCTTACATTAGGAGGGGCCAACAGTTTACAAGATTTTATTTCTACTTGGATAGCACTGGAATCTGGGTACAAAAGGGCTTCATGCAAAAGATGCCTGGATTCTGGCCTTGGGTCTCATTCTCTGCCAGTTTTTTTTTAAGTTCATTTTTAAAATGTGATAGCTGTTAACAAGTTATCAGCAACATATTTAAAAACAAATTAAACATATTTCCTAAGGAAGATGAATTCATAACGCTCCGAGTGTATGTTGCGTGTTAACGGTTGTGATAGGAAACTTTGATTGGTTGCGTGGCTGGGTAGGAGGAGGGAGACAATGTCAACAGCACAAGCTTCTGAGAGAGAAGCTAGAGAAAGAAATAACATAAAAGGGAGAACAGTTTGTTCTATGCCTCAGCCTTATAATCCCGAACAGAAAGTATTCCTACTGAAATGAATGAGAAATGTAACCCATTAGACGGTGTGGACTTCACCCTTTGATTTCTTTTCCCTTTGATATACAATCATCATTGCCCACAGCAGGTATGAATTTTGTTAACTTAATTTGCCATTAGTTCAAGAAGTCATACATTTCCCCAAAATGAACTCATTTCACAAACTGAAAGAACATTTCAAGTCTTAAAAATGCAAATATTTCATAGTTTGGTTGCATTCAGCAAATTCCCAGAATCAATCAGCCAAGAACTGAGCAATTCTATCACTGAAGAGAAAAGAGGAATCTTGCAAATTGAAACCAGGATCAAAAATAAAATGTCAAAGAAGGCTTACAACTTCTGTGGTAGCATCTTACTTGTAGGACTGTGATATTTTAAAGAATTAAATATAAAATAGATACTATTTATGCATATTGTAATACCAGTTTTCATTGGTATGACATAAGACATCAAAACTACTCCAGACATGAGCTCAGTATATTGAGCAATGCATATTCTGGATCTGGTTAAGTCGTAATGATAATAATTTATATGTGATAATGGTTTCCATTTTATAAAATGCTTTCACATACCTTATCATATTTTGAGTGCACACATAAGATATTAAAGACATACTTGCATTATTCTCACTTTATAGATAAGGATGAAGGTTCTCAATTAAAGAGCCAGAGAGAGGCAACTGGAGACCACAAGGCTGCTCTAAGCACACACATTTTTTCTGTCAACCTGCATGAAACTAGAAAACATAATTTCTGCTGATTCTCTGGCTTTAGGCTGCACAGCTGTTGTGAAGCATGGGTCTATCTCAGCTAAATTGGAGATTATTCAAATATTAAAGGAAGTGTTCAACTACTTTCCCTGTGTCCCGTTAGAGAATATTTGATAACTTGGAGGGAGGCAGGTGGGAGGAGAGCCATGGCCTCCTAGAAGCATGAGCTTGGGCTGGCGTCCTGGGAATGGGTGCTCCACTCTATCTGTTGAACATAGTGGTTAAGAAGTTTGACTCTGGGAATTAGGAAAACATATCTGTTAGCTGGTTGAATTTGAGCGAACTACAGAACCACTCTGAGTCTTAGGGGTTTTTTTTGTTATTGTTTTTCTATTTTTGGCTTTTATGTTTGTTTGTTTTTTATCAGTTAAACAGGAGTTATTGGACAAATAAAGTGGTATGATGAATCTAAAGCCAGCAGGACAGTGTTCACATGCAAAGATGGCCTATTAGCTATTAGGAGTGTCCATCCTTTGCAAAGTATCAGACAAGTTAAAGTCATATTATCTTGCATGAGAAGCTGGGTGGTGCTTGGATATACTACACCTATGTGATGTGAATCTTTCCATGTTCCTCTGTGGGCTGACAGCACATGCAGATTTCTACAGGAGCGATACCAGAGTGGGGAGTTCAGAGGGCAGCCACTCCTGCAAGATGCAGGGATTGTGCTTTGGAAAAGCCACAGGTGTCTCGGAGGTCACAAGAGCAGCAGGTGATGAAATGAAATAAAAAGCTGAGCACAAACACAAGCAGCATAGAGCATCGAAGGTTGAACTGAAGACAGTAGAGGGGAGGCTGCAAAAAGCTGAAGCAGCCGCAGATGGGCAACCTTACAGCGGGGCAGGACCATGTTATTGGGCAGATGTCATAGGAGACAGCTAAACCCCACTTCCTCCAGGGGAAGCTCCTCCGCCTGCTCTGCCCCTCCCCCTGCAGGCGATATGATCGGTGCCACATCTCCCTAACTTTATAGGTAGCTGAATCTTACAAGAGTGTGCGTGATGGTCTTGCCGTTACCATCTAAAAAGCCTTTTCATGCAAACAGGATTGCATTTAAGGGGTGATTAAAACGGAATGGGGTGTGTGGTGCTTGTCTAAATGTAATCTAACTACGCTATTCATTTAGTGAGGAGTCTAATTACTAGCTCTATAATTACACTACTCAAGAAAATTGTTTTAGTGATGGTTTTATTAAACTAACTTGAGACAATTTTTGTGCCAACATGAGCAGAACAAATGGAATTTAATTTCAAAACAGGGGCAGAAGAAGGTTACCCAGGAGAAGAAAACCTCATGAGCTGGACTGCAGATTTTAAAATTGGAAGGGCACAGAGTGCAACTTGAAAAGGAGCAGGCTGGCGTTGCTACAGGAGAGGTCCAGGAACCCATGCAACTAAGCTCCCTGCCTCCAGCTTCCACAGGAAGAATGTATGGGGGGCCCTGTCTCCAGTTCTCCACCAGCTGATTCATTCTTATTGTCTGTACCTGAAACCCAGCTCACAATGTGGTACCTAGACCAGCAGTAGGGGCATTACCTGGCAGCTTGTTTGAAATTTAGAATCTCAGGCTCCCTCCCCACATTTGATCAGAATCTGCATTTATTTTTTTTAGATTGTATGGCATTTACAACTTATCCAGATTTAAAACATGATACTAGACCTCCTTTCTCAATGGCCAGGGTCTAGTCCCAACCTCCACAGATGAATGAAGACATTCGACCCTTGGTTCTCTGGGTTAAGCTGATTTTACTCAGCATAATTTCTTCCATAGCCATCCATTTACCTTCAAAGGCTGCAATATCATTGTTTCTAATTGCTGAGTAAAACTCCATGGTATACATGTACCACAGTTTTTGGATCCATTCATCCAGTGAGGGGCATCTGGGTTGTTTCCATAATTTAGCTATTGTAAATTGAGCTGCTATGAACAGCGATTTTTCTGTGTCACTATAGTGTGCTGAGAATCTGCATTTTATTTTATTTTATTTTATTTTTTAAAGATAGAAGGACAGAGAGAGAGAGAGAAAGAGAGAGAGAGGGAGAGAGAGAGAATCAATTTTTATTGAGTTTTTCACATGGCTTTCGTTGCTCTGACACTTAGTTGTGTACGTGGGTGCTGGGGTTTGAACCCGTGTACTTGCACATGCCAGGCAAGCGTGGTAACCGCCAAGCCACTGCTCCAGCCCCGAGAATCTGCATTTTAAACAAGCTCCTGGGTGACAATTTGAGGAGGACTGGTGTGGAGGACCAGCTTGTGGCAGCAAGTGCAAATTTTAATTTTCTATTCTTAGATGCAATATATGCTCCATAAAGCCACAAAGAACATGCTCGTACTACTCTAAGGAGGAAAATGTACCTGTAATCTCACTATCCTAAAAGACACCTGTTCAAATATAGTGATTTCTTTTCTGCGCTGTTGTTATGCATATTATTTTGCACTTTAAGCTCAGCCTATAAACACGGACTTGTGCTTTTCACATAATGTTAAAAATATTTTCTAAATTTTAGCACATATCATATTACCATTTGTCTTCATTTTAATATATGAATACACTAATCCATTGTTTAAAGTTTACCGTAATTTTTTTTTTGTTTTTATAATTGTAAATAATTCTTTGATGTGAGTCTTTGCATTCAAACTTTTTTTCTACTATCTCATCAGGTTAAATTTGCAGGATATGAATATATACAAAGCTTCTGATAGGTATGATCTCTAATCATAATATTCTTTGAAATAAGGAAATTTTAAAAGAAGCATTTGAACTCTTCATTCCATGGGGCTTTATTTAGGGGGTGGGTGGACATTAATGTGTTTAATTATTGGGGTTCCTGACAAAGTTCATTTTTCTCCAAGGATGACCAGAGGATTGAACTTTGAATCATTCTATTTTCTAACACTTTGGGGCTAGCAGAACACAGGATAATACTCTTAAGTTTTAAGTAATGAGCTGCCACCAACTTCACTTTGTAAATAACCTCTTGATCCCTCCCAGGGCAAGTCTGTTACATCAACGGAATGAGCAGGGTGCATATAAGGAAAGATGGGAAACCTTGGAGCTGGACTCTGCATAGGTTCACCTTCTTTCTCTGTCTCCAAGGCTGTGTGACATTGCATAAATTATTACTTAACCTTTGGGTGCAATATTCATCTCATTTATAAAACTGTTAATAATGTCTCCCTCCCTGAATTAATATAATGGTTAAGGCTTTAAGAGATATGACAGCCCTTAGGCAGGGTACAGGGTCTGCAGAAAACCGTGCAATAAATGGTAGATGTTACTCATTTCCTCTTTCACTGATTTGTAAGTTGACCCCATATCTGCCTTCTGCTAGGAGAAGCGGCAGCTTGGTTTTCACAGGAATCAGAATCATCTCTGAAGGCTATGTCTTCATCTATCAAACTTCGTTCAGAGAAATATAGTTTGGTTTCATTTTCTTCCATTAATACAACAGAAAAGAACATTCGGCTCCACTTAATTCTTTCTGTCCTGTTCACCTATGCTAGCCCCATTCCAGGACTGGTACCCACCAGGCACCCCCAGCAATCCTGAGAGGCAGCGCAAGACATGTAGGCTGCAAAGATGATGTTATTAAATTGTGTCACACTTAAGCACAGAGGCTGAAGGAGCCAGCGTCACCTGCCAACCACAGGTTCCTCTCAGACCAATTAGTTTCGGGGAACACAGCATCTGTGCACAGGTGACACCTCCTTGCTGGGAATTCCTGTCCTTCTTTCCTTCACCACTTCCAGGGTGCCTTAAGTCCAATGGCAGCAGCTCAGCCCAGGCAGGGGGCTGCTTCAGTAGAGACAAAGCCAGTCCTCCCTCAGGCATTCAGAGCACATTCATTTCATCTAGTGTGACATTCATTAAACGCGGGGAAGGAGAAAACAAAATGAAACGGATCTCTGTCAGGAGCTCAGCGGAGCTGCAGAGAGAACTGATCTGCCAAGTGTCAAAGTAGATGATTAAATCTAAGTGGAAGTAGAAGAGAGAAGTCTCTGTGCACCTGTGAGGACCAGAGCCGGGAGCCCAAGGAGGGGAAGGCGCCAGCTGCCCGGCTGTGGCTCATTCCTCTCTCCTAGGGAACAGCATGATGATCAGGGCTCAGAGATTAGTGCTGATGCAGGGGTGGTCTTGCTATTGGGTGAGCCCCAACCAAAGGGGCAGACAGTTGAATGGACCGTGGGACAGGGAGAGGAGAAATGGATATAGAAAAACACCAGCACGGGAGGAACTGGGGAAAGAGTCTCAGCCCTGACCCCAGTGCCTCCCCGTAAGGAGACTAGATGGAGGCCCCCCGAGAAGGCCTGTAAAGTGGGGAAACCGTGGTCTGGCACCAGTATTGGCTTGTTCTGTCATTACATTTTTGTTCTTGATTGATTGACGATGAACCCCTCCTAACTGTTAAGACCCATGTTTATCAAATAAAAATTGAAAAAATAGTGAAAATGTCAACCAAAAAAAGAATATTTCTACATATTCAGTGAATTCTATAATAAAAATAGCATAACTATAATGTCAAAAATCTCAGAAAATCCAAAATAGCCAGAAACATTTGCCAGAAGTTTATTGTAACTAATGGAGCAGAATTTTCAATATCACAATAAAAGCAAATGAACCAAAGAGAGAAAGAGAGAAAGAGAGAGAGAGAGAGATCTAGGAATGAGGACAAGGACATTGGCTAGGAATACAATTGCTCTTCAGGTCCTGAGTCTCCAACTGCAGCTCCCTCAGAGACTGCCACCTGCTGGCTGTGCACCAATCTGCTGTGGCCTCACCTCTGCTTGAGGCCAGAGATGCCCTGTGTCATTGTCCATGATGAGGCCCGAAAAAAATCACACAAGATTTACTGCGTGATGGTGTCGAGTCGCTGAATTCCTTTATGCCTTAACTTCCCCATCTGTAAACTCTGGATACTATTTCTTACTTTAGAGATTTTTGCAAATATTAAATTAGTACATGTAAAGTGCTTTTGTAAGTAGTCATAGAGGGCATCCAATAAGTTATGTCCATTGGTAATAACCGTCTTAGTACTGTTAGTACTGGGATCATAACTTGTGCATTTTCTGTCTTCCATATTTCCTCCATCTTTTTCTAGTTTTTTATTTTTTTAAGCGAGAGAGTTTTCTTTTTTATTTTTTTCATTTGGCTTTTGTTCTTCCTCCACTTAGTTGTGTATGTGGAGCTGGGGTTCAAATCTGGGTCCTTGAGCATGCCAGGCAAGCACTCTATCACTGAGCCACCTCTCCAGCCCCTCTTTCTAGGTTTGGTTAATAAACAGAGATTTCATTGGCTTGATTTTTTTCCTACTCCTTCCTACTTCTTAAGTTCTAGCACTTTCCCTGGGTTCTGGAATCTTGCAGATCTGACCACCAGAGCTCACCTGCTTGAGTAGCCATGCTCACTGGGTCTGCCATGTGCTGTTTTCTCAGATGCACTGGTTCTTTGGGGCAGATGCACTGGTTCTTTGGGGCAACTACAAGCATTTATTGATTTGCAGAAAGAGCTTGTGATTATTTCCCTGTGTTTCTGTGTGTATTTATCTGAGAGCAAACACAATAGCCCAGTCAGGTTTCCAGGGTGAATACTGAACATTTTCCCCTTTTATTTTACAAAGGAATACAAATAAATGTTTAAAACATATGTGGGAGTCTATAAGCCCTTTCTTCAAATAGCCCCCTTGGGTATCTGAGAGAGTAAATGTTTTCAAAGTTATCTGAGTTTTGAATACCGTGGTTCTTCTTTCTCTACCACTTTCTTTTTAATTGAAACCTATTTTTCCTCAGGTGACTGTTGTCGAGGGGCTACACTGAGTTCACAGTAATACAGCAAAAAAATAAAATTCTTTTCTTCATCACCCATCTGTGAGATTGCAGGAAGCTTGACCTCACATCTGTCCCTTTAGTCCCTCAGGCTTTATAGTATTATGTGTGCTGAGCAGTGTGGATTCCCTATACTATGTGGTATGCTTCTCTTCTGCCATTCTCAGCAGTGACTCTTTAGGTCCAATGTCACTGCAAGATGTCCCTAGAGCTCTTATGTGGGGTTTTGCACATATATTTGTCATCAGGAACAGTCACATAATTTGTAGGGCGTTATGCAGAATGAAAACAGAAACTCTAACACATCAGGCCAGCCATGTACGTTGAAGCTACTGTGACAAAATAAGGAGACCTCAGTTGTGACCATGACTCCCAGAAGTAATGATCCTTTGCTGCTTATTGGAATAAATACGGAGGGACTTGGGTGCTGGGAATAATCCACTCAGTCATAGCATGCTGCTGGGCCTCATTGCAGGCTGGCATCAGGGATCATGGGTGTGCATTTCTGAGTTGGCTGCTCCTGAGAAGGGGTGATTATTTGAAAAAGGATTTGCAAAGCCTAGAAACTCCACGTAACTAGGTCAGCTCCTTGTGGAGGGCACAGAATTATTGGCTGCCATGTTTCTCCCTGGCTTTATATCTGGTTCAATTTTAAATGACTCAGGAGAGGAGGAAATGAATTTGTCATCATTGAATTGTAGATTTACACACATAGAGGACAGTAGGGGTGGTTCTACCTGCTCACCTGGAAAGCAGAGGAACAAAGGACAAAAATGTTAAAATAAAGGGAACAGATCACTGGGAAAATTGCTCACGTGGGATTAAAGACAGCGAAAGAGACTTGAGCTGCACATGAACAGAACTGCGATCCCTGCTGTAGCTCATGTGTCCTCAGGATTCGCTAGGAGGCGGGGCTCATCAACAGGTGGTTATGGCACTCAATTGTGTTTCACTAGTATGTCTGGATTAAACTAGTAATTATTTTTCAAGACAGACTAGATTCCTGAGTGGACCTATTGTGCTTCCTTTACAGCTTTGATATTTATCCTGACCAAATGCCTTTAGAGGGCAGAATATATGAATTCTTCCCCAGGGAAAATAGCCAAGGAGAAGTCACATCTGTGCACTCTTAGGACTTGTCCCGCCCTCCGCTATTCCCTCTGTGCAGTTTGTTCGTAAGTCTGTCCACACCACTAGGTAACCAGCTCCTTGGAGACATCATTGACAATATTTTATTCACCTCCCTGTTCTCAGAGGACTGCAAAGTAGCTGCCCATAAGAGCACTAGATTACTAATTGAATAAGTTAACAAACGAATGGTGCTCCCAAGAACCATCTTCCAAAAACCATATGTGAGTGATTGAGACAGAATCATTAGAGGGAACCCTACAATGATTCATTTCAATCATGAAATCTTAGGATTGGTAGGATCATTTCAATACACCTCTTTAGGCAAAATCACATTTGCAGAAGTGGAATCGATGTTTGGCTTTCCCATTTTAAGTGGTTAAAAGGTGTTAAACATAAGCATTAAATAAAAATTAGAATTATAAAAGTTGAGCTAGATGTGTGAGGTGATATCAATATGAATACATATGTTCATTTTTACATGTCAAATACATAGTAGTTTATTTTTCTGTCTTGGGGTCTCTTTTCGGTCAGACCTAGCAGGACCACCTACTGCAGGCTTTGGAGAGTTCACTTTCTGGTGTGTCTCAGTGTCGCACAGATGCAAGTACTCAAGTCGGAGTTGGGAAAGTGGCTCCTATCATAACTAACTTTTTTTTTCTTTTTCTTTTTTTCAGGGCTGAGGACTGAACGTGGGGCCTTGCGCATGCTAGGCAAGCACTCTGCCACTGAGCTAAATCCCCAACCCCATAACTGACTTTTTCTGTGACATTATATTTGCACAGTATCATTCAGTAGTATTTTATGAGTATCTATGCAAAGCCTCGTGCAGAGCATTTCATTCCGTGAGTCCTCTAACTTCTCCAGCATCTTGGTTTCCTAATCTGGGCGAAGGATGTAATAATATCCTCCTAACTCTTTCCACAGCACACATTGAAATGATATTGAATCACTTTAAAAATAAAATGGCAGTATCTGTACATAAAGTACCAGCACTATTATTAGATGGTATTGTTTCACCCTGATGGCTTTGAACAGGTCTGGGTGATCCCCTGGGTCGATGGGAGTTGAGATGGAGTACTTAATGCTAGTGAAGCAGTTTTTCTCCTGCTGTGATTTTGTTTCCTCTCAAGAGAGCTTCTAATTTTTCAAATTAACTCCAGTGACTCATATGGATCAACAATTTCCGTGTTTAGAAAACCTCATTTTCCTCCTGCTCAATTTAGTCTAGTTCCATGAATTTATCCCAGACAGTAGGACCTCATAATAAGAAGAAATCAGCTCAACTATTTAGTCCAAAAACTGCAGCAAAATAATGGGTCTTGAAAACTATTTAATGCGTTGTGACCAACATGTAAAAAAACAAACTGGACCAGAAAATGCCAGTTGATTCCACGGAGTCAGGGTAGGCGTTGTTTTGTAATCTTTTGTTTTAGCTACATGCATGCATCACAGTGTGAAATGTGTTTTTCACTTCAAAAATTTTATAAAATACCAATAGTTCTGTTTCCATATCTGACAAGTAAAAAACAATGAAGCCCCGGAAGGCAGTGTTAGGTTACTACTTAGAGACAGCCAGGATATAGCGATGAAGGTCCAGACCTCTAGCTTCCTGCTTTTTCCATTTTGAAGACCTGGCAAAACACAACAGACAGAACAGAGAAGACGCAGGCTCAAATCTGGCTCTTAAATTTGTGCAAGTTTGTGCAGATTGCTGTTCTGCACATTTCATTTTGCTCATCTATAAAGCAGGGTTAAGAATACATGTCTACTTCCTTATTGGGTAATTGGAAGAATTACAAAATACAGATTAAATGCAAAAATTGCAGAATAAAAAGTCCACAGACCCACTATACGTATGTGTGCTTCAGTACTGATCCTCTGTTCTTTCCCCTAGACAGTTTTTTTCATTCTTACCATCGCTCTCTGTTCCACTCCTTAATTTCTTTCTTAACAAAGTCATTCTTCAGTGGTTTCCTTATTCTCCATCTTCGAATATTATCGGGCAGTAAGCATCTCTCTTTTTTTTGTCATTTGCTTGAATGCCATAATTTTCAAATCATTTCTCCTAAGATTATATCACTTGAAAATGTTAAAATGCGTAATAGTTTTTTTTGGGGGGGGCCCGGTGTATCAAATATATATAAAGGGAGATGTGGAAAATTTTTGATAGGTCTATTATTTCAACAATTTCTTATTCTGTCCACTTGGTTCTCAATGTAATTAACTTTAAAAAAAAAGGGAGAAGGACAGTGTGAGAGGGAGAGACAGAGAAAATCAATCTTTATTTAGTTTTTCACATGACTTTTGTTTCTCTGACTCCTAACTGTGTACGTGGGTGCTGGGGTTTGAACCCATGTACTTGTGCATGCCTGGCAAGCACTGTAACCACCGAGCCACCGCTCCAGCCCCATCAATGTAATTTTAACTTTGGCCAAATTGCTTTTGACCTGATTATTTCTAAGCAGATTGAACATCTAGTGAAATTATCATATACTTATGGCATCCACTGTAAAATCATTGATTTTTACAATCTACACCTGCTCATTTCGTGACTACCCTCTCCTCATTCCAATTGTTTCTTTCAGATCACCATGGAATCAGTCTGGACTACCTTGTTCAAGTCAGGTTTCTATCTCACACCATGCCTTCTGCAAGAAGCTCTCTGCCAGATATGTTATTAACCTCCCCAATAGAGCATGGCCAAGAGGATCTCCCACACCAGTCCTCTGAAGAAACCACACAAACAGTAGCTTCCTCCATGCTGGATCTTTAGCAAGGGCAGAGCTGAAGAGAACTCTGTGCACAGAGAATTTTAAGGAAATTTCTCAAGGGTAATTTTGATTACACCTGATTTGCAGATGGTATTTTGATTTTTAGCATCCAATCCCTGCTTATGTATAAAGTGGAGTATACCTGGGTCCATCATTTGTTGATTTGTTCAACTAATGTTTATGAAGCACTTTATGTGCCTGAAATTGCACACATCTGGGGGAAGCAATGCTGTGTAAGATGTTATTTCTCTCAAGCTGTTCATTATCTACTGAGGGAGCCAGTGTTGCATCGAGAGTCACGTGACTCCAATCTGTAACCACCACCTGGCTTTCCATGGAGACTTCTTCATCGCAGTGGCCACTGGGGAACAGGGGGTTTTGTGGTAGGGGACAATTGGGGAACCACAGTACCTCACAAAAGTCCATGCTGCCTCCAGCTCCTTAAACCGACCCAGATTCACCCCATACCACACACCTGCTGCTCCATGAGGAAGAGCCTGGGTGGGCAGCACATCGGACACATTTCAATGTGGTCTTCCTGTGGTCATCCATGTTCCTAGTTCCTGGGCCTTGGTTGGCCCCTGTGACCTTCAGTTCGTTCACTCAGTTTTCAGGGCTTTCTATTTTCTTCAGCTCACGGTGAGGTGACAGCAACTAGAACATCTCTTGACATCAATAGCATTTCACCTTGTATTTTATCTTTTAGTTTTGTCTTATTTTAATTTTTAATTTTATGGTATGCTGCCTCATTTAATTTTGTTTGTCTTTTTCTTTATGGTGTAGGGAAATGAATTGCGGGATTTGTGTATGTCAAGCGCTCTACCATTGAGCTACACAGCTTAACCATCTTTTGCCTTTCTTTTCAAAGGTCTGCTTAAGAACTCCCTCTCTACTCTAGATCATAAGAATATAATCTCATATTTTCATTTATTTTATAATTTTGCCTTACTGCAGCTAGAATTTATTTTTGTGAAAGATAGGAACTGGGGTGAAAGATCTGCCTTTTCTTTAACTAAACACATCATGAACTATTTCAGGATCACTTGAGGAGTAAGCCATCCTTTCTTCAACAATCTAAAATGCCATTTTATACATTTTTAACTTCATTCTCACATATGGATCTTCCAATTCTGGTTCATTCACCTAATCTGCGACTATAACAAAGCATTACAGTTTTATCATGTTTGGACATCTGGTAGGGGTATTTTCCCATCTTAGCGTTGTGCATTTGTTTCAGCTTAGTTCCAGAAAAAAATATGTTAGGCTTTTGAATAGGATTACACTGAATTTATAGATTGGTTTTAGGCAGGGTTGATGTCTTTACAATATTATTTGCGTTTCTGCAAATGATTCAGATATTTTGATAAGACTGTATCACCCTTAGGCACATTAGTCTTGCCACCTTCCCTAGCACTTCTTGGTACTTAACATTATGTTATGATTTTGCTTATTTATTTAGAATAAATACAGATTTTCCAGAACCTGGAATAGTGCACAGAGTATAGTAAATGCTCAGTAAACATTAATTTAATGATTGAATGAAATAACTGAATTCTCATGGTCTATAGTCCTCAGATTGAGAAAATCCATTTTTATTTTTTGCTTTCTTATCTGCTATTTGGTTCTTATCCCATTGGCTACTTCTTCTGTTGCTTCACCACCCTCAGCAAGCTAAGAAAACCAGGCTTCCAAGACTTGGGTACTTTTCCAGTCTCTTTTCACTTGGCCTCAAAGACCACCATCAGCATTTGTCACCCTGCCTCTCCTCCCTAAGCATCCTCTGACGCCAGGTGGATTCACCTCTCACCTCTCTACAGCATCTTTTCAGGTCATGGAGAACCGATCTACTTCTACTCAGCCTGAAAGCACGCCCCATAGCAAAGTTCCTTCTCTCCTCCTTCCCTTTTCTTATCTTTCCCTAAGAACTTTTTCACTTCAATTTCCGCCAAGATTCTGATGGCTTCCAAATCTGTTTTCCTAGGGCAAGTCTTTAAAAAAAATTCAGGCACATGGAATAGATATGCTTATCATGCAGATTAAAAACAAATCTTAATAACCTTTCTTTACAAGTCAGACTAAGCATCACTCCCAAGAACACGACCTCCTCCTTCCCCCACTCCTTCCCCACTGCTCCCTACCCTTAAGGATGACACTTCTTTTCCCTAGACTTCACTGAAGAACTCTGAAACTGTTCTGGGAGCTGATTTTACCCTGAAGGTAATTCTCACCAGCCAGATTTGCCCTCGAATTCCTCGGTTTCTTCCAATACATTTCCCTTCCCCTACCCGTACTGCTGTTACCATGATTTGTGATCACTTGTCCCTATTACCTCAGTAACCTTCTAACGTCGTTTTCCTTTTCTTCTAAAGTAGCCCCCTGTTATGGTTTGGATATGAGATGTCCCCCAAAAGCCTCTGTGTTAATGCAGGGCTGTTCAGAGGTAAAAGGATTTGTTTATGGAGAGCTCAAACTAAACCATCCATCCTAGTTTGAAATGGACTAACTGGTTGGTCACTGGAGGCAGGTGAGGTGTGGCTCAAGAAGGTGAGCCACAGGGGGCCTTGGAGCAGCGTGGTTTCCCTTGCCCTCTGTCATGTCCTTCTTCCATGATGTTCTGCCACACGTCGGGTCCAGAGCAATGGAGTTGGCCAACCATGGACTAAATCTCCAAACCTATAAGCTCAATGTAAACTTTTACTCCACTAAGTTGTTTTAGTCAGGTATTTTGGTTGCAGTGATGAAAAGCTAACTAATATATCCCCCTCTAATCTTCCAAATCTCATCATGTCACTTTTTGACTTAATTCCTATCTTCCCGTGACCTCTAGGAACATTTCTCAAGTGTATTCTCTGCTAAGCCCAACGTATTAATGTTCTGCTTAATTCAGTTTCAAATGTAACTTTTTTGGAGTGATATCACGTTCATCATCACTTGAAAACTTATTGAAGACAGAAAGTGATGGCTTCCAGTCAAGTTACATGCAGTACTCCGTGAACATCTGGCTGGCTGCGTTTTTACAGATCCCTCTGCATACTGCTGTCATTTAGTGCATTGCATCGATTCCAATTAAGAGTTTAGCAATGAACTACCAACGACTTAAGCAAGTTCATAAAATTAACACTAAATCAATGATTTAAGCAAATCTAAATACATAAATTATGAATCTGTTACTAAGAAATACATTAATAATAATATTAAAGGAGGCAACTTCATAAAAGGCATAGAAGTTAGAAGGCCCAGGTTTTAATCTCCTCCCTACCCTGTCCCTGACTAGGACATTGAGCAAGTGGCCTCAGCTCTCTTTGTCTCATCAATGGGAGGCATCAATGGAAGACAGTAGAACTCACTTGGACCTGCATGACGATAATGAAAGTTAGTTGTGTATTCATTTGAGAATGTGTTAATATGCTATTTTTTTTTCAAGAATTCAATTTGCCTTCCAAATCATGATTTATTTGGGTTATTATAAAATTACTTAATGGTTTTTGGGACCCGCTGGTGGTAGGCTAATAAATCCAGAAGTAATACTTGACCACAGGATATCATAAGCCTCCAAAGAGAAAAATCCATAAGTTGATAATTGACCATTGGTACTATGGAGTGATAATGAATTCCTTAGAAGTTTAAAAGAAGCAGAAGTATATTCATACCATGGAAGAAACTTAAAAGTTTTTAGAGTGATGAACTATTGCCCCAAGTCTTGACACTATCTTGCTCTCTGGAAGTGAGTTTGTCCTGAGCCAAGATACACAACGTCATATTTCCTACCACTATTTCTGCCTTGTGAGATGAATAAACCAAGAGCAAATCAATCACAAGCCTGGAATTAATCCAATAGACTTGCCTTCAACTGCTGGAAATCAGGCATCCATCTGTAAAGAGAGTACTGCTTACAACAAATGAGATCACAAATTGGACCATTTTATTAGAAGCCTTCTTCTAATATTAACAGTCGAAGATGAAGGTTAAGTCAAAATTAAATTGAAACCTTCTTTCTTTGGTACTGATTGCAATATCTGATAATACTCCCAACTTTCTTGGTGCAGATCAATCATCTGTAACCCAGAGTCCAGAAGTAATAGGCAATAACTGGCATGATTCTATAGAAGACGATTCAATGGTAAGAAAGTATGTGAGACTACCAGTATTTGGCTTGGGGCACAGGTATCCACTTGACTCCAGCCATTGACCAAGTTCCAAGAGCCAGACTGAAAAGCAGTGCTTGCTCTTCTTATTGATGGTGGGCAGGGTCATGATGCTCCGTCCCTGCATTTGCAGGTGTCTACCGGGGGAAGTTACTCCATCGTTCATTGAGTGATGGAAAAGCTCAGGAAAAAGTACATTCTAAAAGAGTATCAGAATTGTTTTTGTTGTTGCTAACTTAAAATAAATTTACATAACATTTAGTGACTCAGGCTTCCAAAGGAATGAGTATGCATACGAATGAATAAAGAATAATAAACCAGGCCACTTGATCATTAGCATATGATTGTTATACAAATTACTCAAACTTTTGAAATTAAAACCTTAATCAATGTTAAAGGTAATAATAACTATTAATAAATAGAACTTTCCAGATGCAAAACACTAAATTTCTTATATCTTATCATTCTTAAAACCTAAAAACTACCATTATTTAGGCTTTATCAATAAGAACTGAAGGCCAGAGAATAAAATCAAGTGCTCTTAATTTACCCTGCTCGTCACTGATCAAACTGATAACTGACATAGGCCAGTTTTGAAACAGACTGAGTTTGGGGGCCACTGCCACACTGTGAATTTGAAAGCACATTTCTCCTGCTGAGAGAAGGAAGCTAAAGGGGGACCATTTCCCCACCCCCACCCCTAGGCATCAAAGAAAGTTGCCCATGCAGACCTGTCTAACAGAAGGTAACTAGATCTGCTAACTATTTCCTGCCTTTCTTTACTTTCCTGCCTCTTATCTTTGAGAAGTTCTGCTAATTTCAGGGGTTTTAGAGATAGAACCTTTGAAATATTTAAGTTTCTCCTATCTTCCTTCAAAGCTGATTTTGAATAAAACCTGTTTTCCCACCAATTAGACTTCTAGTATTTCTGGGACAGTGAGCATACTGGTCCAACCTTTCTTTCTCCTGCACCCTGCTGGGTAGGATCTTGTGCCCTTTGTTTCCAAATCATATGCTTTATACTGTATTGAGATACACATTTTCAATAAGATAATATACTTATTGACTCAATCTCATGAGTCACACCATAATCACCATAAATTCACCATAAACCTGTCTTCCAAAGCAACAGTAATTAGAAAGAAGCCAAAGATTCTGAATCTCTGGGTGCAAGGATCAATTCCACTGGCTACCCAAGGCTCAGATCACTGTAGGAAAAATGAATCTCTTGAAATAGGATGACCAGGCCAAGCACCACTTTTGCCAGATGGAGGCAACTGAGATCAGAGGATTGTTATTTAGAATCATGCATCCAGAGCCAAGTTGGGGCAATTTCTAAGCAGTGGGCTGAGACAAATGTAAGGAACAGGAAGAAACATGTTAAGTTGATACCCAGCTTGAATTTTCACTTAAAGTGAGGTTGGGGACTTGGGACAAGGTAAAATATAGATTATTTGGCCAGAAATGAGGAGAAAGGGGGTCAAGATGGAGAGCAAGAATCAGAAGTTCACATATGATCAGGAGATGTGGAGTCGCAGCCAAGGTAAGCAAACACCAGAGAGAAGCTGCGTGGGTACTGTGGAACTGAATCCAAAAGTTGTGCATTACATGGATTTCTTGTTTTTTAAGTGGAAAGAATTGTAAGTTGGTAACCTGCTCAACACCCATTTTATCATTAATTTATATTTGTTATTCTCCAAGGGATCAGTGCAAAGGCCCTAACAAGAAGGCAGTGATTGTCTTCCATGAGCCCATCTCAACTCTCCTCTTTCCACCCATTCTCCTTGACTCGGAAAGAGCAAACGCTGGGAATCCGCATAGAGTAGAAAGGACCCCAGAGGTCACCTGGCTTTACCTACATGGTTTCCAAGCGTGGAAGTGAGATATAAAGATGTTTAATGCCACCAGCTCATTGCCACAGCAGGACTGCAACCTCACCTTTAGATCCCTGTCACGGTCTTTATCACCTAAGAAAGGCGTCATGAGATCTAGGGAGGGAGGCACAGACAGAGGATCAACCATGGAGATGGTTTTTACCATTCTCCAGAAAACCTAAGAACGTAAAGGATCAGAATTGAATCCTATATTTCAAGATATATCAAATATAGATAAATCCAAGAGAAATTAAAAATTAGATCCCAGTAGATAGATGAGATCATATTTATTTAACTGAGGAGTTGGTAACACAGAACACAAGACTAAGATAACACAACATAAATTACACCTTTCTTTAAAAAAAAAAAAAACCTTAGTCTAAGACGGAAAGGAGAACAACTGTATATCAAGACGATGTGCAATTTAAGAGAAATTCACTGAAGCCATAAATAGTGTGTGGAAAATTTGGTTAAGGGTAAATGCAAAGAAAAGCAAAACTGATATAGTTTCAGATTTGAAGTTATGAATGATGTTTCCCAGGATACAATCTAGTAGCACAAATCTGACAGAGAAATCAGAGGTAGGAATAACAAGGAATTCCAACCCTGGAAATTTGCTAGAAGCCCCTTCTGCTGAAAGCAGAGCACCGACAAGTCTACGCCTTGTCTTATTGACAATATAATCTCTCAAAAACTCAGCGATGTATGAATTGATTCTTGAATGAATGTAAGAGTTATTTGAAGGATTATCTAATATTAGTTTTTCTTAAAGTGTGATCCACAGACCACTGAACATTCACAAGTTTAAACTATTTTCTGAAAAATATTAAGACATTATTTGGCTTAATGTGAAGACTTTTTTTTTTCACTTCTTTGACATTTGCACAGATGGTACAAAGGCAAGAATGAATAAAACCACAGTTCTTAGCATAAATCAAGTAGTGGCACCAACTTGTCTGGTAGTCATTTCACTTCACTGCCACTTAAGCAAGTAAATAAATATAGAAATAAGCAAAGAAATGTCATTGTCATTAAGAATGCCTTAAAGAAGGAGTAAATTATTGTTTACTAAATCTTGACCTTTGAGGACATATCCTCTTAGTATTATGCAGGACAAAATGGGGAGTAAACCAACTTTGCTGGATGTCAAACCACAATGATCATGTCCACGAAAATCATCTGCATGGTTATTTGAGTTGCAAGCTGAACTAGCCACTTTTTCATGGTACAACTTTTTTTTTTTCTTTGAAAGAATAGCTGCTACACTACATGGAATCAGACTCAGGCATTCGGCAGACTTGTACGAAAGAAATGAAAGGAGAATGCCATGTCCAGGAAAAAAACTAATAGTATTTGTGACCAAAGATAAAATTTGAGTTTTCCAGTAAATTTAGAATTTTGAAAAACTTGTACTAACCATGAACATGATAGTTTCCAAATACTTGAACTGTTCTGTTCAACACTTTTCTGTTGAGATCTCTGGAAGATAAGATTTGATTTTTTAATACTATATTAATTAATTCTAAGCATCTGGAAAATCAGATCCATGATGTCACAAAATTATGCATGGGTAAACGTTTCATTTCAAAATACAAGATAGACCAATGGATTTAAATGCAACAGGGTACAAAAAAATTTATTGATATGGCTTCAGATTCCATACTGCAGCTAACCTTTCAGAAAATACATTGAGTTTTGTTATTGTTAATATAAAAAAGGAATGAAAAGGATAATAAAGTACTCCTGTTTTCCAACTACCTATTCGAGTTTAGATTTTCTCCTTATACTTCAAACACATCAACTCATGACAGAAGATTAAATGCAAAATCAGATATGAGAAGATAGATACC
>PVKS010015000.1:0-47004 GCA_004027875.1 Aplodontia rufa | reverse complement strand
GGAGCTATTCAGTTGGCTAACCATTGACTGAACCTCTGAAACTATGAGCCAAAATCTACTTTCCCCTTTAAGTTGTTCTTGTCAGGTCTTTTGGTCACAGCAAGACATGAGCAAAGCCACACTCGTTACCATTTCACCTCCCAAGGACCCCATCTCCTGACCATCACTTGGAAGATTTGACCTTGCACATACATGGTGGAGGGCACAATTGTGGCATTCAGGGAGAGCTGCAGGACAAACAGTCCCTGAGGAGGGAGAGAACATGGGGTCCCTTCCAGCCGGGCAGCAGCTCTGCTGCTGAATATCTGCAGGTGGGAAGGTGGCCCAGTGTTGCCTGATGATCCCGTCCCAAGAGAAGTAGGAAAATACAGATGTTTTAAAAGTATGAAGTGTCCACTCCTGATTCTTTAGATCTTGATAAGTCATTTAAAGACTTCAAACCTTAAAACATCTTCAGACTGAATCAGTCCCCAAACCTCCAGCCTGTGGCCTCTGGAATGACCTAGAATCACTGCAACTTGAAGCACAGAAGCTTGGGGACAGAAGCTCCTCAGTCTAACAAGGACACTGGAAATGGGGTGGTCTGCCTGGCTTGTGGGTGGAGTTGGCTGATTGCAGGAACATGGCTTCCAAACCACCGCCGGCTACAAGGTGCCTGACACCCAGTGACCGAGACTCAGTCTGGTTCAGAATTTGCCTCCTACTCAAAAGTAAATGAATCCCGACTGCCTGCTCAAAGACTCTCCCTTTAGTAGAAGGCAATAAATACGAAAACGAGATACTGGTGCTGGCAGATGGGGGAGGGATGGTGGAGAGAAGGCTCCCTGGGTGGGGGCAGAGAGTCACAAGATGCTATGTCCGGAAGCCAACTCGCTGTGACATCATGGTTTCCCAGCATGGTACCCAGCATTGCTCTCCAACATAGCACCCCATATTCCCAGCAGGGCCTGGGAAAGGTGTTCCAGCCTTAAGGGACCCGGAGAGCGATGGGGCTAGACTGTAGGGTCATTCAGAACTCCTGTCCGTGGCTGTTGTCTCTCCCCACACCCAGCTGTCTGTCTGCTTGTTAACTTCAGGGAGGCTCTGGGAGAAGAAAGCCTGGTGCACTCTCTGAGGCTGAGTCCCTGAACAAGGGCAAGGTCGTCTGTGAGTACAGCTCTTGCCCCCCATCATAGCACCCAGTCCAGGAAGCCACACCAGCACCCCTGCTTGCACGGGCCCCAGCCTCCCAGGGCTTGATCGGTAGCTGACAGCTTCCCTGGGCTTGTCCTCACTTCCCATTTAGGGACAACAGGGCAAAGTGAAACATGCACCCCTGAACAACCACACAGGATGCCCTCCTTCTAGTTCGCCAGGTTCCACTGGCCACACCAGCGGCCTCCAGCCAGGCCTGCTCTGGCCCGTCTCCCCGCACCCTCCCCCCCACCAGGACAAGCTGCAATGGAGCCACCTGAGTGGCTTGGGCACAGGTTTCTGCAGGCCAGCGCTCAGCATGGGAAAGAGCAGAGTTCTTCCAAAGCAGCCATTAGGCCAGGCGCCGCGGCACACGCCTGTCGTCCCAGCAGCTTGGGAGGCTGAGGCAGGAGGATCACAAGTTCAAAGTGAGCCTCAGTAAGTTAGCAAGGTCTGAGCAACTTAGCAAGACCTTGTCTCAAAATTTAAAAAGTGGGAAAAAGGGGCTGGGAATACGACTCAGTGGTTAAATGCCCCTGGGTTCAATCCCTGGTTTAAAAAAAAAAAAGTAGCCATCAGCCATGGTGGATGGCAGCGGCACCAGGCAAGGAGCCACCCTGTCTCTGATGCCAGAGTCACAGATGTTCTCAGCAGGATAGAGACACACATGCTCTGAGTCCAGCATGAGTCAGATTCCCAGCCTCCCGAAGTCCCCAGAGCAACCGTAATTGCACAGAAGGAGGTGTGTCTCAGGACGGGAACAGCACGGTCTAGCCCAGGAACAAGCCGGGTCTGGAGAGCTTGAGATGCGCTGTGCCTGAATTTTGCCAGGGGAAGTAGTTGGGAGTTGAAGTGGAATCTGTGATGCCGGTTAAGCAGAGGGCTTAGCAGAGTTCTCGAGTGTCTTCCCGGCTCCCTCTCCCACCAGCTTCTGATATTTTAAAAACTTTGGGAGGAGGATGCACCTTTTGCTGTAGACCCAGCTCCGCAAAGGGCAGCTCTGAAGAGCACTGCTCAGAGCCTGGCGAGTGAGGAGGGCAGGTGATGCCCACACCGGGAGCCTCCCGGGCCTGGCACAGACCCGGGGACTCGGAAGGGAAGGTGCTAACCCATCACGGTTCTGCTTCAAGAAAGCCTGCCAGTTACCAAGGTCCCGATACAGTCCTGCTAATGAGGCTGACATCGCGGAATTTACTAGAAGAAAGGCAGTCTGGAAATCTGCGCTCCCGTCTCAGCGGCTTCTGTGTTGTCACGTGGCACGGCTGTCACTATGGCGATTATCAGTCCTGAGCGGGTTGTCCACAAGTTGAACTTGCATCTGACAAGTCAGATTTGTCAGTTCGGGGGAAAAGTAAAGAGGGTTACTTTTATTTTTTTTTGCTGGAAGATTTCCTTGGCTCCCGTAGACACCTTCTCCCTCCCTCTGGCTGGGTTGCTTTTTCCACATTGGAGCCCGGGGTGGTTTTCTTCTCTCTTGGGATCTTGTAGCAGCTACAAGAAATCTGTATAGACGGCACCAGTGGTCCTCTGTAACTATTTTGGGATAAAATAAAACATCCTGCTGTTCAGCTACAGACCCAATGATGTGGCTCCAAGTCTAGGCTTTGCTTCCTGAGATGGGAATGATCGATCGTGACTGGGTTAGCTCTCCAAAAGTGTTGAGCTTTCTTGCCTGGTGTGAACTGTCCCCACACACACTAAGGATCATGACTGTGAGTATGTGTGTGTGAAGGTGTGCGATCAAGAGTATATGTGATCATGTTGTGCATGAGCATATGTGATCTGTGTGAGTGTGCATGTGTGATCATGGGTGTGATCATGAATGTGTGTAAGTATGTATCTGTATTCGTGCACAAGAGTGATCATGAGTGTGTGTGAGTGTGCACGTGTTTGTGTGTGAGTATGTGCTATGGGTGTGAGTGTGATTGTGTGTGTGAGTGATCATGAATGTGTGTGTTTGCATGTGTGTGCATGTACATGAGTGTGTGGGATCATGAGTGTGTGAGTGGGTTTGCATGTGTGATTGTGAGTGATCATGAGTGTGTGCGTGTGTGAGCGCATGTGTCTGTGCATGTGTGTGAGTGTGTTTGCAGGTGTGTGAGTGTGTGAATGTATTTGCATGTGTGAGTGTTTGCATGTGTGTGTTTGTGTGCATGTGTATGCACACATGCATGTTTTTGCATGTGTGCTTGTGTGCTAGTGTGTTTGCATGTGTCTGTATTTGCACATGTGTGAGTGTGAGAATGTGTTTGCATGTGTGTGTGCATGTGTGTATGTGAGTGTGTTTGTGTGTTTGCATGTGTGTGTTTTTGCGTGTTTGCACGTGTGCATGTGTGTTTGCGCATGTGTGAGGATGTGCTTGCATTTGTATGTGTGCATGTGTGAGTGCATGTTTGTGTGTGTGTGTATTTGCACGTGTGTGAGGATGTGTTTACATCTGTTTGTGTGTGTTTGCATGTGTGTATGTGAGTGTTCTTGTGTGTTTGCATGTGTACGTGTGTGAGTGTGTGTTTGCACATGTGTGTGTGTTTGTATGTATGTGTGTGTGTGTGTATTGCTGCTCTTTCCCCTCACCAGGTAGTGACTTTCTTGGCCTGGCTGCTTTATCAGATTGAAAATAAAAACCCTTGTAATGAGGGCTTCTCCATCCCGCCACATGACTGCAGGAAGCAGAGAGGGGCAGGCAGGCTGGCGTCTGCCTCATGAAGGCCTTCAGAGGGCCCTGCTGGGGTGGGTGGAGACCCCTGCACCCTGCGAGTCCCCTCCTGGTCAGATGCCTATGCCTCTCCCTGCGCCTCCTTCGGCTCAGGCCCTGAGGGCTGGAGGTTCTGGGTGCTCCTCACCAATCCATCATCTTGAGGGCTGCTCACATCTGAAGGATGAGCGAGTGTGGTGAGTGGTGCGTGGGTGCGGGTGCTAGGCCTAGACCAGGCCTGCTAGCGCTTTCAACTCCGACAGATGCCCGTCCTGCTGGAAGCCATTATCATCTGGATCTGAAATGCCCCGAAAGCCATCTGTTAAAGGCTTGGTCCCCAGGCCACGATGCCATGGGTAGGGGTGAACCATCTAAGAGACAGGGCCGAGTGGGAGGAAGTCAGGTCACTGGGGGCTTGCTGTGACCTTGCAGCGGATAATGGACCGCAGCCCCTTCCTCCTCTCTCGCGTCCAGGCTACGAGGTGGAGGGCTTTGTCCCACTGCGCGGTTTCTGCCATGATGAGCAGCCTCACCCACAGGCCCAAAAGCAGCGGGGGCCAACCAACCATGGACTGGAACTGCCACAGCTGAAAACACAAATAAACCTTTAGTCCTTTAAAATTGATCGTCTCAGGTATTTTGTTTCAGCAATGAAAGATGGCTAACACAAAAGCTTTCCAACACCTGAATAAGCCCAGGTCTAAGCGGGAAGGTGGGACACAGGATCTCAACCCCGGGTGGAACCGGAGGACAGTCTCCATGTGGTTGAAGAAGGAAGGACCTGCACCTAGCAGTATCCCCTCTGTTCATGACAGAGCCATAGAGCCCCTTTCCTTGCATAATTGAAAAGTTTCTGACAAACTCAAACATCTTTTCCAGACTACGCGGTGCAAGATTCTTAAAGACCAAATCAGTAAGCCGGGCGTGGTAGCACACGCCTGCAGTCTCAGAGGCTCAGGAGGCTGAGGCAGGAGGATCGTGAGTCCAAAGCCAGCCTCAGCAACTTAGCAAGGTCCTAAGCAATTTAGCAAGACCCTGACTCAAAATAAAAGATAAAATAGTCTGGGGATTTTCCTGGTGGTTAAGCTTCCCCGGGTTCAATCCCTGGTACCAAAGAATAAATAAATAAAAACAAACACAACAAACAGATAAGCCATGTACGCATGTAACTCTCAGGAGAGCCCCACACTGCCTCGGCTCAGCTGACCAGCCCCGCACCCCAGACTTCCAATCTGTTACCCCTTCTCATTAGCTTAGTGGCCTCTCCTTTTCCCCTCATTTACCACTTTAAAAATGACCCCTGGGATTTTCTCTGATTGAGGACAGAGGGGGGTCTAGTTTAAGACTTTGATCTGGCAAATGTTAAGGAAGCAGCAAGAAGAAAAATCCTGTAGGCTTTTACTTTTTATGTGGCTACTGTGGGGAACTGGTGTCTTTTTGTCTAGCAGAGTAACTTAATGGGGGTGTGGGCCAGGGGAACCAGGAGGCCAGAGGCACGGGTACGAGAGCAGTGTGCTCTTCTTAGAAAAGGATCAGAAAGAGCCGTGGAGGCTGGCAGCTCGGGGGCAGGGTGCTGCAGCTCAGCTGGAGCTGGCACAGAGAGCAACCGTGGCCAGGAGCAGTTCCTGCTTCACTCTGGGCTACTTCTGGTCGTGAATCTAAGGGAGGACCCTGTCCAGGCTGGGCCATCCTGGCCTTGTTCTGGCTACAGGGCCAGAAGAGAGAACAGAGGCCCCCAGACCTGGGGGACGTGGGGCCTTTCCTCCCTAGGAGTCAGCAGGAGCTGTGCCGGTTACCTCACTGCTGCAGACCCCTGGCGGCATGGTCCCCTGCTCCCATGGCTCGAGCCTGCAGGCTGGTGGCTCAGAGGACCGCCCTGGCGTGTTCTGTTCTGGGACTGGCCAGTGGGTGACCTGCATTCTGTATTCCCAGTTCTTCCCTGTGCCTGCCGGGTCTCGGGAGTCCCTTCTCTCCGCCCTAGCCCTAGTGACCACCCCATCCAGGATTCTGCAGCCAGAAAGAGCGAGCTTCCAGGATTGCCAGCCTATGTGGCAGTGCTGCGGGGCCAGAGGTGGAGGGGGCACTAAGGGGAGTGAAGTGAGGGCAAGTGGCCTAGAGGGAATGTGGCCAGACGCTGTGTCACACAAGGGCCCAATGCCACCAGACACAGCTGGGTGGTCACATTACTGTACCCTGACCAGCGGATCTGCTACCCTGAGGCCTCAGCTTCTCTCCTTGGTGCCAGTGGGAAGCTCCTTGGCCGGGACCCTCTGAGTTAGAGAGGTGAGTCTGCTGGCCAGGCCTTGATGACATGTGAGTGTGCAATGAGAATCTGCGGATGTGTGAGCAGCCATGTGTGCAGGATCTGAGTGTATTGTGAACGTAAGTGCGCACATGACTGTGTGCAGGGGTCTGAGTGCCTGTATTGTGAATGTGCGTGCACACATCAGTGTGTGCAGGGATCTGAGTGTATTGTGAATGTGCATGCGCACATGAGTGTGTGCAGGGGTCTGAGTGCCTGTATTGTGAATGTGCTTGCGCACATGAGTGTGTGCAGGATCTGAGTGCCTGTATTGTGAATGTGCGTGCGCACATGAGTGTGTGCAGGAACTGAGTGTATTGTGAATGTGCATGTGCACATGTGTGCGTGCAGGGATCTGAGGGTCTGGATTGTGAACATGTGTGTGCACCTGAGCGTGTATGTGCACGTGTGTACATGAGTGCATCTGTGCGTGCGTCTGTGCAAGAGAGTGAGTCCTTGTTGGAGGTGTGCATGTGAGTGTGTGTGCATGCATGTGGGAACACGTGCCTTCATGTCCATGTGTGGCAGTGGAGGTGACCATCGCTGGGACTGACCTCTCCCTGCTCAGGTCTCTGAGTTGGGGCTTCCTGCTCACACCGTCCACACGGGGTGTCCTTCCTGGGGGCCCGCCGGCCTCCCCACATCTGAGATCCAGATGTCTGCAGCTATGATTTGGGGAAATAAGCACCATGTTTCAGACCGCAGTTCAGGTCCAGCCCAGGGGTCAGGAGCCAGCCGCTGTGAATGCTGTTTTGCGAAGCTCCCCTTCCACCTGAGGAGCCCATTGGGCCCTCCGTCCTCCACCTCCCAACCACACTGCCCAGGGACAGATGTGGCACTAGGTCCAGAGTGTGCAGCCAGATTCCCCTAGATGTGCAGGGCTGGTGGGGTCTGAGCCACACCCACCAGGCCAGCCTGCGACAGTGACCGTCCACAGCGATGGAGAGAAGGTGCTTGGTGTCGGCCAGGGTTGCGCTGTCCCTGTGGCCTGGGGTGTCCCATCCCTGTTTCCCTAAGCCATGGAGAGCAACTGCCCTTCACAGCCTGTGGAGTGGTTGCTTCTCGCTCAGCTCAGCCCCATGATGGGAGCAGGGCCCAGGGAGAGCAGAGAAGGCCCATCCAGGTCCACGTTCAAGTCCAGCTCCTGCCTGCCCAGTCACACAGCAGCAGGGGCATCTCCAGGCCAAGGGATCCATGGGCCACAAGCCAGGAGAGGAAGGGGCAGCACTGGGCACTGTCTGCCCACATCACGAGGAACAAAGAGAAAGGTGCTCTAAGCTCAGGACTCCTACAAGTTCTGATGTAGAGAGCAATTTTTCTGTTTATTCTTTTTATTAAGGAGTTGAGTTGTTGAACAATCATAATGATACACATTTGGTCCTAAACCCATTACTCCCACACCGTCCACACTCCAGTCTCGTGATTCTTCTGTAACAGATACAAATGTCTATACGATTATGAATTTTCCAGAATTAGATGGCTGCGTAAGTGCTGACCAGATCTCCCTGATCCCTCCCTATCCTCCCTCCCTCTCTCCTGCTGCCTCTCCCCTCCCCACCCCTCTCCCCTACGTGTCTAGGGTTCCCCTAGATTACGTGTTGCTATGCCCTTGGGGGGTCCAATGCATGAATCTGACCTTTACCCCAAGCCTGGGTTTAGCTCCAGCCTCCACAGTGAGGGGAAACACTTGACCCTTAGAGAGCTATTTTTTGTTGTTGTAAAAGCAGGCGCATCCCCCAAACGATGCCAAGGTGGGTTCAGGGGAGGTGCTGTGGTGGGACTGCAGGAGCAGGCTGTGAGCACGCCAGGCGCAAGTTTCTAGGGACTCAGAGCTCTGCAGCCTTAGCATGCATTGAGATGCAGGCCAGGGGCCAGACCAGAGAACACCCAGAGCCTGGCTGACGCTGGCCGCTGGTGAGGACGGGCACAGGAGAAGTGGGGCTCAGCAAGCAGCCCCACCCGCCCGGGAGGCCCAGGGCAGCTGCAGGCACCAGGGAGAGCACCACGCCTGGCCACCTGGCCGCCTGGCCGGGACCTGCTCCTGTCCAAGACTCCTAGCTGAGCCACCTTCCAGAGCATTCTTCTGCCCACATTCCATCCCACCCCTCACTGCCAAGTGTCTGGGAAAACATCAGCATCCCCTTGCAAAAAAACAAATAGCACTGGGCAGCTGTGGCTGTGGGTGCTCACCCCATGGCCACCTGCACTTCCTGTGTCCCTCTGCTTGCTTCGGGTTGGGTCGAGTGGCTAGTTCTGGGCTACAGACTGTGACCCAAAGTGACCTGGGCCACTTCCAGGCTGAGGCTGGTCAGAGCCAGCAGCCTCCTCGGCCTCCCTGGTGACTGCGGGTCCATGGGTGCAGGAATCGAGGCCACTGGGCTAAGCAACCGCACCGAACGTGTGAGAAAGGCCCATGTGAACGTGAGGTGCTGCCCCATGCGTGCTGAAGCAGTCAGCAATCTGTCACCGCAGGTTGTGAAGATCCATCCCACCAGGCCACAGCTGCCAAAGAGGGAATAAGGCCAAACACTTGGCTCGGTGGGTTCAGGAGGCCCATGGAGAAGCGTCCTTGTTTTTAAAGAGAGAAAGACAGCGAGAGAGCGAGAGAGAGAGAGAGAGAGAGAGAGAGATGGAGAATCTTTTGCACTGCTAAGGAAATAATCAAGAGTCAAGAGGTTTCCTACAGAATTGGAGAGAATCATAGGCTGTGACTCCTCTGACAGGAGCCTAATATCCAGAATCTACAAAATCCTCAAAAAACCTCAACTACAAAAACACAAACAACCCAATCTATAAATGAGCCAAAGAGCTAAATAGAAACTTCTCAACAGAGGACATTGATCAAGCCAACGAATACATGAGAAAGTGCTCTAAATCACTAGTAATCAGAGAAACGCAAATGAAAACCACATTAAGATACCACCTCTCGCCAGTCAGAATGGCGAAAATGAAGAAAATAATCAATTTTCATTGAGTTTCTCACATGGCTTTCATTGCTCCCACACTTAGCTGCGCACGTGGGTGCTGGGGTTTGAACTCCCGTATTTGTGCGTGCCAGGCAAGCGCTGTAATCGCAGAGCCACGGCTCCAGCCCCGCATCCTTGTTTTAATAGCTGCACATTGCTTACGTGCATATTAAAAGCACATTTCAGGGCTGGAGCGGCGCTTGCCTGGCAAGTGCGAGGACCCAGATGCAAACCCCAGCACCGTGTACAACTAGGTGTCGGAACAGCAAAAACAGATGAAAAACTAAATTAAATAGATCCCCCCCCCTCTCTCTCACTATCCCTGTCTCTTAAAAATAAAATAAAATCAGAAGTCACTTATGGGTCCACACATATGGGATGCCAAGGGCGGTCAAATTCATACAGACAGAAGGTAGCACAGTGACTTTCAGGGCCTGGAAGGAGGGGATGGGAGTGGGTGTTTCACAGGCACCGTCTCCACGGAGATGAGCCACTTCTGCAGGTGGACAGGGTGATGGTCCAATGACACTGTGGACGCACTCATGCAATTGAACTGGACACTGCAGATGGTCAAAAGGATGGATTTGATGTGATGCAGTTTACAATAAAAATGTATGTCACACTGGGGCTGGATGGAGGCTCAGCGGTTACAGTGTTTGCTCGGCGTTCACGAGGACGCAGGTACGAACCCCAGCACCACGTACACAACAAAGTGTTGGAGCAACGAAAGCCACGTGAAAAACTAAATAAAACTGATTCTTTCTCTTTCATTGTCCCTCTCTTTAAAACAATGTATATCACATTAATAAATATCAGATATTCACTACACAGTTATCACACATATATCAAATGAAGCACATGATTGTTTTTTATTAGCTGGATATAGAGATACAATTGAGGGGGAAACATTATCAAACATTCAAGAACCAATGTGTATATACTTAGTTATCCAGGGCTAATGCCATGTCATGGATGCCCAGCTTGGGTTCCCCATGTTGCTGTTTCCCCCAGAAGAACTCCTGAGTTAAATGGGTATCTTGTGGAGGACAGAGATCTCCTTCTGACATGATTCCCCCATATTCCACCTTCCAGTCTCCTAGGAGTTCTTCCTACACCCTCCCCCCATCCCCCTCCCTATGCCTCCAAGTATCCTAGGGAGTCATCTCCCTGTTGCGTTGAGAATTATACAATTTGAACTTATTATTAGCTTAGCCGTCTAACATACTGCTTCCCCATGTATTCTAGCTTCCACCGATGAGAGATACCATTCAGCCCTTGAGTCTCTGAGATTGGAATACTTCACTGAGCATAATTCCATCTCCATCCATTTGGCTGCAAAAGCCATAATATTGTCTTCTCTGATGGCCGAGTAGTATTCCATTGTATATATGAACCAAAGTTTTTGCACCCACTCATTGAGTGAGGGGCATCTGGGTTGGTTCCATAGTCTAGCTATAGTAAATTGAGCTGCTATAAACATTGATGAAGCCACATCACTATAATAAGCTGATTCTAACTCTTTTGGGAAAATACCCAGGAGTGGGATAGCTGGGTCATAAGGTGGATCCATCCTTAATTTTTTAAGGATTCTCCACACTGCTTTCCATAGTGGCTGAACCAGTTTGCAGTCCCACCAGCAGTGTGACAATGTTCCTCTTTTCCCACATCCCCTCCAGCATCTGTTGTTCGTATTTTTCATTTTTGCCACTCTAACAGGAGTGAGGTGGTATCTCATTGAAGTTTTGATTTGCATTTCCCTTATAGTTAATGATGTGGAGCATTTTCTCATATATTTATGGGCTTTCTGGACTTCCACTGGTGAGAAGTTTCTTTTCAGAGCCGTAGTCCACTTATTGATTGGATTATTTGTGAGTTTGGTGTTTAGTTTCTTTAGTTCCTTGTATATTCTGGATATTAGCCCTGTCCGAGGTGTAGCAGGCAAAGGTTTTCTCCCATTCTGTAGCTTCTCTCTTGATGCTCTTGACTAGATCTTTAGCTGGAAGCACATGATTTTAAAGACAGTATCGGAAATGGCAAAACGCTGGAAATCGAGTGAGTTAATAAGTCAGGGTCTGTGGTGTGTGTGGTGCTAGGGTCGGAACCCAGGGCCATATGGATGCCTGGCAGGTGCTCCACCACCAAGCTCCACCCTTAAAGCCCGTTCTCCAAGCATTCCCTGATAGTTCCCCTGGCTCAGGAGGCACGGGGTGGATCATAAGCTCTTCCCAGGTGCTAAAGTGCTATGATAGGAGACAGAGTCAAGGATGTGCTAAACAGGTAGGTTGGAAACACACAGCTCATGAACTTCTGGTCCCCGGTCCACACTCGCAGCTGCGATTCCCAGGCTCATTGCTGGAGGTGGTCATCCACTGGTGGGAGAAAGACACAGGTGCCCAAAGCAGATGAGCATCTGGAGTCACCTAGTGTGAAATGTGTCCCCATCCCCGTGTCCATTCTCCACCCTCTTTTCATCTCCACCTGTCCCACCTGGCCTGAACCACCACCCCTCCCCACCAGGTACCGCAGCGACTCCTCCTGGCTGCCCAGGCTCCCTCTGGCCCTTCCAGTGTTAGGGTGTGAACTGAGATGTCCCCCATAGCTCATGTATTATAGACTTGGTCCCCAATGCTCCAATGTCCAGAGGTGGCTTTTTTTTTTTTTTTTTTTGAGAAGTGGTTGGATCCTGAACAACCTCATTGCTGGATTAATCCATTGATTGCTGGATGGACCAACAGGAGGCAGTGGAAACTGTGGGCAGGTGGGATCTGGTTGGAGGAAGCAGGTCACAGGGGACATGTTCTTGGGGACTATACCTTGTCCCTGGCCACCATGAGCTGAGCAACCTACCTCTGCCACACTTCTCTGCCAGGATGCTCGGCATCACCTCAGACCCAGAGCAAGAAGCCCAGGTCACAGTGGACCAGAACCTCTGAAATCATGAACTCCAAATAAACCCCTCCACCTCTAAGGGGTATATGTCAGGTATTTTGGTCACAGCAACGAAAATCAGACTACCACATGCAGGGAGGAGCTCCAGGACCTGGGCAACCCTGAAAACTAAACAACAATCCCACTTCTGGTATTTATCCCAAGCAATAAGCATCCCTCGTTCATTACCATATTAGTCACAAAACCTAAGACATTGAAGCAACCTAAATGTCCACTGACAAACGAGTAAAGAAAAATGTGATGTATGTACACAATGGAATATTATGCAGCCATAAAAGGAAGGAAATTCTGCTATATGTGGAAAAAAGAATAAATATGGAGAAAATAACACTAAGGTAAATTAGCCATAGGACAAATGCTGCATGGTACTGGTTTTTTAAGCATGTAAAATAGACACATAGAAACAGACAATAGGATGACGGCTGGTGGTGCATGGAGGGGAAGAGGAGTGTTGCTGATCCACTGGAATGAAGTTCCAGGGGACAAGATGGTCATGAGGTCTGTGGTATGACACCGTGCCTGGGGTTAATGATGTTGTTTGTGCATTTAAAAATCTGGGAAGAGAGTGGATCTCATGCTAAGTCTCCTTACTACAATAAAACAAAATTTTGAAAAAGAACTAAGCATAAAGAAATCAACCTTCACCTGGTCTGGTAGGGGAGAGTGGGGACAAGGGTCCCTGGGGCCACTGGAGGGGCAGGAGGGCAGGAGTGGGGAGCCATCAGCTCTTGCTCCTAGGACTCTGCTGGGCTGTGAACAAGCGTCTGGAAATAGGGATGAGGAGGGACTCTCCGGGCAAGGTGGAGGCAGGCAGGTCTCTGGGGCAGCCAGAGTCATCCTGCAGGTCAGTCCCACATCAAAGGGAAATCTCAGCCCCTTGTTTGCAGATAGCAGCAGAGCACGGTTGATGTTTTGCAGCGGGTTGAGATTTTGATCTCGTCCAGAGACACCGTTCTGAACGATGTTTGACTAAATGTCTGACACCCTGCCCGGCTGATACGTGAAAGTAGCCACCGTGGCCCTCCAATCGATCCCTCTCTGAAGGTCATTTCCCCTGCGACAGAGTGGCCAGCTGGTGTCTGCTACTCAGGACCTGTGGCCCAGTAGAAGGCTCTCCTCCCGGGCTCCTCCGCAGCCCCTGAGCTCCACAAGGCCCCACCCTCCCTGCCCCAAATCTGCATCATCAGCGTCTTGTCCTGAACAGAGTGGCTGAGCTTCACTGCCTCGGGTGAGCCCTGCTCCCCATCCCCAGTGTCCCTCCTAGGTGGGGCCTCCAAGGAGCCTCTCACAGGCTGCTACCCTGGGCTGGGTCCTGTCCAGTGAATCAGCCCCCTACGGTCACATCAGTGTGATTGGAATAATCAGACTGAAAATGGAAGACTGGGCATGTGTGTGTGCATGTGTGTGCCTTGAGTGTGCAAGTGTGTGTGCCTGTGCATGTGCACGCATTGTGTGCATGTATGTGCCTGTGTGTGCTCATCCGTGTGTGTGCATGTGTGTGTGTGCATGTCCTTGCGCATGCATGTGTGTACCTGTGTGTATCCATGCGTGTGCGCGCACATGATCTCTTTAACACCAGTCGCTCACTCCCGAGGACACGGTTCCAGTGGGTGGTCACCAACTGCCAAGGTGGGCCGTGCCCCAGAGCCTCCTCCAGTGCCTGCTTGGACTATTCAGTGGAGTTGAACGGGGGGGGGTATAAGGGTGGGAATTGGGGGGGCTCTTGGGGGTAAATCTAATTTTCAGAATTTATGTATATATATTATATTATTTCATTAAAAGCTTGTTTCATTGTTCAACAAATAAATTTCTGAATAAAAAAATGGAGTGGAACATCCTGCTCGGAGTTTCCAGAGCAGTTCCAGGGGCGGAGGCCGCTGCCCACAGGGCTCCCCCAGGGCGGTGAAGCTCAGCCGCACTCGTTCAGGACGAGACGCTGGTGATGCAGATTTGGGGCAGGGAGGGTGGGCCCTGTGGAGCTCAGGCTGAGGAGGAGCCCGGGATGTTGCGAGCACCCAGCATAGCTCCAGCTCCAGTGCCCAGAGCGATGATTGACAGCATGGTTGTGGCCAGGAAGTGGCACAGGAGCCCACCTGGAGTGCTTGGGTGCATTCCCAGCAAAGGGGCGAGCAGGCGGGGCCAAGACCATGGCCAGGTGCTTGCAGGGGACGTGGAACCAGGCAAAGCTGAGGCAAGGGAGACCTGAAGGTTGCAGCTACAGACTAGGAGGACACCTCAGGAATGAACCAATTCAGCCTTGTGTCAGGTGGGGACATGGGGACCCAGTAGGCTCAGAGTCACAAAGCCTAGCAGGAGAACTCAACTTCCCACATAATCATACAAAAATTCCAGGTGGGTCAAAGCTTTAGATGGAGAAACAAAACTTCCTGGCCATAACAGAGGGTTTACATGGCTTATCAGGGAAGGAGAAAGCATCCCAGCTGATATCTTGGGTTTCATTCATGGACCATAAGGTGGTCACAGAAACTCTCATCTGGCCACAGAGCCATTCTGTGACCTCCCTTGTCTGGTCCTAGGTCCTAAGATCCTCCTTGTTCCAGAGTGTCCCACCCCACCCCTGGAGGAGGGCAGGCTGCCACAGGGGCTGAGCAGACTCTGGCAGGACAGACCTGGCTGGGCTCCCTCACCAGCAAACTGCCTATGCAATGAAGCTTCTGGAAAAACCCAGAAGGACAGGTCTGAGAGCTTCCGGAGGGCTGAACATGTGGAGGTCCCTGGGAGGTGGCTGCCCACAGAGGGGAGGAGATCTGCACCTCCCCTGCCCCATGCATCTCTTCTTCATCATACTCTTCATAATAAACTGGTAAACCTAAAATTTTCCCTGAGTTCTGGGAGTCACCTAGCAAATTAAAATGAGCCCAGGAGGGGTCGAGGGAATCAGGATGTACGCCTGGTTAGAAGGAAGGACAAAGAAAACAGTCAGAGCCTGCAGCTGGCATCGAGGTGGGGGCAGTCTTGGAGACGGAGTGAGCTCCTCTGTTCTTAACTGCACTCTTGTCTCCTAGCACATTCCCGGCGCATACTATGTGCTCAGTGAAAATCGCCTTCCAGATGCCAACTCCATCCTGGCGTGCTTTGAGCCTTGTGACCCTGAGTTGGGCACTGTGGCTCTTGGCCTCCCAGCTCTGGCTACCGCAGATGCTCCACCCACAGTGCCAACGGCTGGGATGCGGTGGCTGTGACCCAAGGTCAGGTGGCATCTGGCCACTCTCGCATCTCCAGGCTGACCTGCCTGGGCAGGGTGAGCTCTCTGGCTCCGCAGGCCAGGCTGTGGAACAGCTCCAGACTTTGGGAAGGATGTGCCTAAGGCTGGAGGCCAAGATGGCGCAGGAACAGGAGTTGGTGGCCAGTCCAAGAATGGTGCCCCTCCCAGCTGCCCACAGGGCAGGAGGGGCCATGGCCCTGCCACCTGGCCCTGGGCACACTCACCTCAAGATGTCCAGTAGCCCCCTTGTCCATGAGGACTACACTCCAAGACCCCCAGGAATTCCAGAGAGCACGGTGGTTCTGACCCTATAGACGCTATGCAGCCTCCTGTACGTAAGTGCCCAGGTCAAGTTCACAGGTTTGCTACGGCAGGAGGTTGACAAAAATGAATCATAAAATTAAATTACATTGAGCAGGATACTGTATAAGTTGCCGTAAAGCTGTAAATGACTCCTCTCTTGAATTTTCCACTTCAGTTTCGGATTGCAGTTGGCCGCAGTTAACCGAAACCGACCAAAGGAAAGCGATGAGTAAGGAGGGACAGGGTGACTCCCGCGTGCCCTGTGTGTTCTGTCTATCTGGCATCAAGGAAAGCAAACCTCCCCTCTCCTCCTGCCCGAATTTGGGTCTGGGGAGTCCCACAGAGGGCCATGGGTGGAAGGTGTGGTCCCAGCCAGAGGCGCTGTCAGGAGATGGTGGAGCCTACTGAGGGGACATTGAGTCATGGGGCTCTTGAAAGGGAGATGGGGCCACTCTCGGTTGACGGGTTTCCTGCACCGGGTGCTTCTGTCCCAACAGTGGATCCGGATGGCAGCCTCTGACACCACAAGCCACAGAAGACCTTTCCTCCTCCTAAGCTGATATCCTCAGGCATTTCGTTTCAGCTACAGAAAGCTGTCTGAGATGTCTCTCAAACTTTGTGCAAAGCCATGACCACATAGTTAAGCTTATGAGCTTTCTCACAGGTAGGAAACACGGCCGCAGAGGTGTACCCGTCCCCTGTTCAGGCCCTGGGCACCAGCGGGAGCCCCCAGAGCACGCTCTCCGCTGGCACTCTGCCAGACTCCTGCTCCCTCTCCTGAGGGGCTCTCTACAGTCTTCATAGTGCACAGCTTTATTTTTTATCTAAGATTCTAGAACAGACCCGTCTTCTCTTAGGAAGCCCCTAAGAAGGCTTTCATTGCTTCGATGAATTTCTCAAGGACCAAAAACCAAATGGTAAGGATGAGTGGCAGGAAAGTGGGGCAAGGGAGGGTGGTAGGAAGGGTGAATCACATGGATTCCGTCCCGGGTTCTGAAGCTGAGAAGCTCGGCAACCTTGGGCCAGACTGCCACCCTCTCTGGTCTGCTCAACCTCTGCAAAACAAAGGGTTCAGGCATAGGGCTGCTATGATTTAGATCTGAAATGTCCCTCTAAAGTTCTCACATAGAAGATTTAGTCCCCAAAATGGCAGTTCTCAGAGGTGGGGCCTTGGGAAGGGATTGGATCATGAGGGGGTGACCTCATCGGTAGGTTCATCCATGGTTGGATTCATAGTCTACCGGGCCAGTGGAGGTGGGGGAAGCTCAAGAGGGTCAACATGCCCGGGAAGGGTGCATTGTCCACGGCCCCTTCCTCGCTTGCTTCCTGCGTCCTGGACACATGCCCCGACCAGCCAAAATAAATCTTTCCTACTTTTACTTTGATGTTACTTTGATGCATTTTGTCACAGTGATGGAAAACTGACTGGCACAGGTCCCCTGGCTCCTCCCTGCTGTGTCCAGACCCAGCTGGGGCTCTTTGCAGCAAGCTGGGGTGCGGGAAGAGGAGGGCTTCCCTGGACAGGGCTTCTAGAACCGGGGAGTCCCTGACAGGGTGGGCTCCACAGATCACCTTGGAGACAGCCGCTTCTGAGGGGCACTTGGCTGGCCAGCGGGAGACCTGGCACCTTCTGGTCCAAAGGGCCGTGAGTGTCCACCCTCCACCTGGCCCCGCTGTGCAAAGTCTTTGCCCCAGCACACTGATCTGCTCACAAGGAGCCTGGGACTCTCACATTGACTGTCAAGGTCACATGCGGGGACAAAGACAAGCCAAGGAGGGACTGAGGAGGAGCCTCGTGGAGCGGGTGAACTGAGGGAGCTGCCGGCAGCAGTGGTGGAAGGATGACTCCAGGAGTCAGGCACAGGGCTGAGGAAAGTTCACCAGAGGCAGGGAGAGCAGGTGGCGAGGTCCCCAGGCTGCCCCCAGGGGATGGAGCAAGCGGCAAGCTTGGGCTGGGGGCACCAAGCTAGTGCTGGGCCTTCTCTGGGCCCCCCGTGCCAATGCACCAGGCCCTGCACCCCCAGCCGGGACTGCTCTCCTATCCCGGCTCCCCACAGCGGTGCCGGCACCAGATTCCACTCTCTCCGCACAGGCGCCGAGCCGCTGCGAGGGAGAAGACTGTGGTGTTTATGACATGGCGTGTGACAGTGGCCACGGGTGACGGACGCCAGCACAGACGAAGCAGCTGCACTGTAGACAGGGGTCTCTGAGCTGCGTGGCAGTGGGTGGCCTCGGAGAAACGACAAGGGAGCACCCATCAAGGTGAGAGCACTTCCTGCAGGTGACACTGGCATGCAGGCTAGGAACCCTGTCACCCAGGACGGAAGCGCTGCAAAGTGGGTACAGATTGGGGGCCATTGGGGACTGAACCCAAGGACGCGGAAGCATGGAGCCACATCCCCAGCCCTTTTTACTTTTTATTTTGAGACAGGGTTCCCTAAGTTGCTGAGCCGGGCCTTGAACTTGTGATCCTACTGCCTCCACCAATCTAAAGAAAAGTCATAAAATGGAGACAGTGTCTACACCAAGGCTAGAGAAAAGGGACATCTTAGGAAAGGGTCCTGCATCCCCATGTGGTGCCTCCCTGCCCCCCTGCAGTGATGATCCTCCCGCATCTCCTCGGCCACCTCTTTGTGCTCACTGGCCGGGCGTCTCCGAGCAAGAGGTTGTGTTGTGCTCAGTCTGGAGAAGGTGAGCAGCAAGCACAGACACGGCTGGCCCGGGGACAGGGCCCCAAGAGAAGACAAAGTGACATGGTTCCTGCCGATGACCTAATCACTTGGTGACCCCAGGCACTTGCCCAGAGGTGGTCCAGTCTGCAGGAACCACGAACTCCTGCAGAGAAACCGGGGGACAGGAGCAAAGGACTGCTCCCTCCTTCCCATACCAGCCTCGCCACCTCTAGAATTGCAAAATCAGTAGTTGTGTGTGCATTCTTCCAGTTGTGCGGTCATTAATGTCCTCAAATACTCATTATGCAAAAGGTAAAGAAGGAAGCGAATGAACTTTTAATGAGTGAGTGCCTTCTGCATGCATTACATCTTTGACCCTTCCTGAGCTTAAAAAGTCTCAGCTCCTGCCACGCACCCTACTTTGGCAGGTTCTCTGATTTCCGCTGAGTCCCAGGGAAGAAGAGCTCTGGGCAGCACAGAATCCACCTTCTGCTCCCAGCTGCTGTCCCGGGCAGCTGTTAGCTGGGCCATGCCAGCTCCGGCCATGGGGACACTCAGCGAGGAGCAAGGCCCAGCTGGGGCTTCGATGCCAACCCAGCCCAGAACCAGCCACTCTCTCCCTGCCTCACGGTGCGGCTCATTCTGGAGAAATTAAAGCAGGTTGTGAAGATTGAACAGTGGAAAATCCCTGAGCAAGGGCAGAAAACGAAGCTCACCCAGCTGGTCCAAGCCCTGAGCAAATCTATACATTTTTACGCACACACACGCACACACACACACACACATGCACGCACACGCACACACACACATACAAACAAAGTCACACATCGTACAAAACATCTTGTCTGCTTTTCCAGAAGGCTGTGAGTCCAAAGTGCTTCCTATTAAGATGACTCGTTCGTGGGCTGGAGTGGTGGCTCAGGGGTTATGACAGTTGCCTGGCATGCGCAAGGACGCAGGTTTAGACCCAGCACCACGTACACAACGAAATGTTGGAGCAATGAAAGCCACATGAAAACCTAAATAAAGTTGATTCTCCCTCTCTCTCTCTCTCACTTGTCACTCTTTCTTTAAAAAAAAAATGAGTTATTCTCAGGTCTCCCTCCAAACAATAGAATTTACCAAATGGCACAAAGAATTCATCTGCGGATTAATCCACAACATACAGCCACCTGCTTGATACTAAAAGTGCTCAAAAGAAGCTCATGAGGTTGGGATCCTCCTGCTGGAACTGACTGGGTAAGGTTACCACGCGGTGACATTTCTGCAGATGAGAGGGACCCAGACGCCACCTCCGGGACAAAGTCTGGTGCCAGCAGGGCCCTTGCTGGAACAGGTAGTTAATAACACTGACAAGTCCAGTCCGGGAAGTCATCTACCTCCTTAGCAAGCAGACTAAGCCTCTAATTCCTCCTTCAAATTCTGATTTGGGCTCCTGGACTTAAAAAAAAAAAATGAGGGGCTGGAGCAGTGGCTCGGCGGTTACAGCGCTTGCCTGGCACAGGTTCAAACCCCAGCACCATGTACACAGCTAAGTGTCAGAGCAACGAAAGCCATGTGAAAAACTATAAAGAGATTGATTCTCTCTCTCTCGCTCTCTCTCTCTTTCTTGTCCTTCTCTCTGAAAAAAAAAATGAGGCATTTGTAAAGCTGGAGTTTAGCCACATGAGAGTATCTCCTAGGGTGGAAGAAAAAATCAGACAAAAAACTGCACTAGAAAGTGAAATTGCATTTAAAAAAAAAAAAAAAAAAGACCCAGTGAAGTAACCAGGCTATTAAAATGGAAAATAAGTCTGATGTCATTCTGAAAAATAAAGGAGTTGGGTCACCTGCAGAGCCACCTAATTAAGCCCAGGAAGCGGCTAGAGAGCTTGAGTAATTTTCCCCGTTAATGTCAGTATTTCAAAATGAGCAAGGCGTTAGGCCACTGCCTTAATCAGAGAGTTAAATCAGCTCTTTTGCCCTCAGGAAATCTTGAGACATTTGAAGTTGATGAAGAGCGAAAAGGAATTTATTAAAAGTTATCCCAAATGTACCCAAACAGGGGAAAAATTGACCTTCCTACGTCAGGTCTCAGGGACAGCAGGTGACAAAGGCCATGGAGCAGGTGCGGGCCCAGGAGCCTCCAGGTGGTGGGGGCAGCAGAGTGTGCCCCTGAAACAGCATTCAGACAAAAAGTGAGTGAAGGCTGAACCTTCCCGGTGTCCGGGACACTGAAGCAACTGAGGGGGCAGCTGTCAGGTTTGGGTTTTTACATCCGGACACCCCTGACCATCTGAGTCAGCTCAGGGTCCTGCAGGGGAGCCTGGCTGCCCTCTGCTGCTCTCCTGCCACCCCTGGTCCCAGCCAGGGCAGGCCTGGGTGCTCTTTCCTGAGTGGCAGAGTTGGGATGCCCTTGCCCTCCCCAGTGAAGCACATGCACTGTCCCCTTGTGTGCTTGGGGACAGAGGCTGGCTTCTCTTGAGCACATGTGAAGGAGGCTTCTGAGGCCACTGCCTGATCCCAGGCTAGAGGTGACTCTGATGACAAGGAGAATCAGAAGCTGCCAGAGCCCTAGGGCGTCCCCAACTCCCACCCGGAAGGCTGTTTCATTTGACTGTTGGAACCAGCAACGTTCATACTGAGGGCTTTGGATTCTGGATGGTACTTTGATGGTGACGATGATGGTGATGATGAAGGTGATGATTCTGCTTTGCCAAAAGCATAAAAATGCAGGGACTTTATCCCCAGTCTGGCCTTCTGGCTTTTTCGAGGCCAGAGATTGAGCTCTTTTGGAGGAACAGAGCACGCATGGATCATGGTTGTCAGTAAATACAAAATCCAAAAGTGGAGGGGGTCCTGGAGACACAGGAAAGGGGCCTCTTCCTGGAGATGTGGCACTCACGTCCCCTGATCAGTAAAGCGGTCTGTGCTGAACGTCTGAGCTTCACCTATTGCTCTAGATTTTAGCCAACACCCTCGACCCCAAGACATCCACTTACCTGTGTTAGCCACAGAGCGCTAAAATTGTAGAAGGCTCACATGAACCAAAATCCAAAAGTGCCCCTCACACACGCACATCCCACACCCCTCCATCTGGAGACTGACCAATAGCATTGGGTCTCCACTTTGACTTTTGAAATAGTTTTCCTTTCTCTCTCCCCACCTCCAATAGGACTGTTTGATAAAAACATAGCAAATAAATACTTGGTATCCATTTTTTTTTTCAGCCTATCAACCCGCTGAGAACCAGGTAAGCGGATCCTAATCCCCTTCTGGAGATTGTTCCACAGGCAAGTGCTGCTTGTTATTTATCTAGTGCCAGGAGGGCATCAGGTTGCAAGGCTGGGAGCTTTGGGGATGATGGGACCCAATTAAGATATCACTAGGAGAGACTGGAGCGGTGGCTCAGTGGTTACTGCACTTGCCTGGCATGCAGGAGGACACAGGTTCAAACCCCAGCACCACATACCCAGCAAAGAGTTAGAGCAACAAAAGCCACTAAACAAAATTGATTGTCTCTTTCTCTCTCTCTCTCAAAAAAAAAAAATTCTGAGGAGCAGAGTCTGATGGTTAAGCAGGTCCCTGGTAGTATAAATTATTCTCACTTGAAAAATCTTTTCTAATTTGAGAGGTCAGGGAGGGAGGCTGGCGGAGCAGGGAGCATTGCCCTCAAGAGAATTCCATGAACCCAGCGAGCAACTCCTGAGGTTCGTCCCTCTGTGCCACCATCTTCAGATGTGATTCTGGGCTGCTCATGTCCCCTTTCTGAGCCTCAGCTTTCTCATCTATTAAGTGGGACTAGTAGCCGTACCTCCTTTGTGAGATCGTCGTGAGGCTCCCGGGACAGTCAGTTTGAAAGGTAGGAGAGGAGATGTGGGTGGAGCCCTCACAAAGGTGGGCTCCCTCTTGCCTGTGTTCCTCGCCGACATCACCAGACTCTCCTTTATGGCTGCGTGATTTCAAATATCTGGAGGTTTCTAATTTTTAAAAAAAATTTTATATTTTTTGCCAGGTGGGAACTCAAACTCCAGTCCTAAAGTGTCCAGGGCAGTGCTGTCCCTCTGTGCTACAGCTGCTGTTCAATATCAGGGGAAGGAAACATCACAGAAGAAAAAACCCCAGGTCAGGCTGGAGACCAAGGTCAATTTCTCTGCAAATTGTCTCCGCGTGCCTTACCCAGCTAGGGCCATAGTGGGACAGCCACAGGGCTCCTTGCTTGCCCTACTGCCCTGCAGCCCCTGCTAGCCCTGCAGACAGAGAGCTGTGGGCTGGGACAGGGAAGCTGGAGAGGCCAGCAACGGCCACACAGCCCCAGACGAGCAGTCAGAGGTCATTCCCGGGGCACAAGCTGTCCTCCCTGTGTTACAGTGTACACAGGCAAGGCAGTGAACTGGTCTTGCGTTCCAGGCGCATCTGAAAAGTTCACTGCAGTGAGGCCGCTGTGATGTCATGGGCTCGAAGTCAAGGATGGCTTCTGCATGCCAGGCAGCCAAAGCCATTCTCTCCTGACTCCCTGATGCCATCCTCCCTGAGTCCAGAGCTTCCCTCCAGCCCACCCAGGAGTCCTCACGGCCTCGTCACTGGCTGTCTGACCCAGAGGACTGGAGCTCACATCCTGGCTCAGCTGCCCCTAACCTTGGGGAAGACAAGTGGCTTTGGCCACTTGCTCATCTGCTGAACAGGGACTGCCTGAGAGAGGGTCACCGGCTTCCATGGGTGAGGGGCCTGGCTGGCGTTGGCTTCTTCCCTTCCCTCCCCCATTGCTGGCCTGGCCAACCCCTCCTCTGCAGCCCCTCAGCCTCCCCTCCCCTGCCCACTGGCCCTGCCTCCCCTCTCGCTGCTCCCCCTCTTGGACTGGAACCAGCACAAGTATGCAAAGATCTTGGAGACCAAGAATGGGTCCCACTCGAACCAACAGTCATTTTATGTCCCTACACAAAGAGAGTGAGTGGTGACCTCACCTGACTTCCATGGTTGCTCTGACCAGGGGGCCCTGGGTGTGTTGGCCCCCAACCACTGACCTGCAGAGTCTCCTCCTCCGCCTCGGTGGCCTCAGCTGCAAAGTCACACAGCAGAGGTACACAGCGGAGCTGCCATCTTGTCACACAGGGAAAGCAGAGGGAGCCCTGGCTGTGCTGCTGGAGGTAGTTAGGGCCCAGCTCCTGCAGATCTCACGCATGCGCTCAGGTGCGGGGAGGGAGGTGCCCGGAGGTTTGTGGGCCTCACCCCTGGTGCTCATGAGGTGGGGTTCATCTAGGAGGGGCATGGGTTTAAGGGAGTACAAGGCACCGGGGCACTGTACTGTCCACATCCCTTCCAGATCCTACCAGGCCCCAGTTTCTTTGGGGTGACTTCACCCCACGGTGTCTAGTGTAGGTGGAGAACATCGCAAGTGCCCACTGTCTACCATGGAAGGCCAGGAAGCTGATCCGTCACTCAGGATGGGGTGCGTGACCTGACCTAGTTCTAATATCAGAGGATCCAGAAGCCCGGGGATGGATGGCTTCTGCCCTGAGACAAGGTGGTGTTTCTTGTGTTCCTGGCTGTTTGGAGCCATTGAGTCCCCAGCTCCAACTCCCTGAGACATTTGTCACCTTCCAGGGGGTTCTTTTGTCTGACATAGATGGCCTGTTTATAGAGGGAATGGAAACCTACATGGCACTCCTAGGGGACAGTGCCTCCCTGCAATGAGCCACTTAAACTGCCCCACAACATCCGTGACAGCACTGATGTACCTCGTGTGGTACTGACAACTTCATGCGATGAGCGGTCTCACGTCCGTGAGCAAGGGATGGCTTTCATTATTGGGCTTTTCTTTAAATTCCCTCCGCAATCTCTAAGCCTTCCTTGAGTCTGTTTGTGTTCCCTGACTTCTCAGAATGGAGAGAGTCACGTTTCCCTTCTCTGCCACACCAGCTACTGTCAAAGCCATCAGAAAGTGCCACCTCTCTCCACATTTGTGGGCCCGCTTAATTTTGGTATTTTCACTTTTGGTAAGCAAAACCCAGAGAGTTCCACTGGTGGTCCTTGTGGTCCCCTTGACATTGACAAACAGCCCGCTCAGCTGCCGTTTCACACATTAAAACCTCAGCATCCAAAAGATGGGGTAGAGTCTATCTTCTCCCAATTCTGCTCGGTTTCTGATCCAATCAGCAAACTTAGATGCATCCACAGTAAGCACTGGCAACCCGCATTAGTGCCTGATGGGAGAGACCCAGATGTCCTGTAGAGAGCTGTGATCACCCTGTGAGCCCCGTTAGGGGCCAGAGGTTCTGGGAGCCCACAGCCCTGGCCCTAGGATCTTACAGTGAGCAGAGAAATCCAGAGAAGGAAAGCGGACTTCAGCCAGGGACTCGGGGCGGGGTAGGGGGCGGGGGAGCCTCATAGAGAAGGAACCATGTGACCTGGGACATCCAAGAGCGTGGTTGCTTGGACCCCAAATTCTTGAACATCATCAGAAAGCAAAGTTGAATTCTCACCCACAGGCCTCAGGAGCGGGCTGTGAGACTTCGGAAAATGTTGACGGGTGTCAGGTGTGTGCATCTTGTGGGAACAAATCCTGGCTCTCTTTAGATTCTCAAAAAAGTAGGTCAGGCTCAAAAAGACCCTTCCTGACAAGGGACCCATCAGAGGCTCTCAGTACCGCAGCGGGCAACCTTGGTGTGGGGGCAGGGTAGAAAATGGCCAGGGCCTGGGCCAGCACAGCCAGGGCCCTTAGCCTGTATTCTTTTGTTATCCAAAAATGGCTTTTCTGTTGTGTTTTTTGTCTCCCATCACCTCTCTGGGAGACGGGAAATGGTCACTTTCATTCAACAATCAGAGGTCAGGACTCCAACAATAGTGCTCCGGAGGGGGAGGCCAGTGCTCCTGCTCAGGGTGCAGCTGTGGGTGAGGGAGGGGCTGGGGGGAGGCGAGGCCAGGCAGGGCTGAGCAAGAGGCTTGGATGTCAGAGAAGGGTGCCCAGTGCCTGGGTCTGAAGGACGGGGTAAGCAACAGGGTGCTTTGGATTCAACCTTCAAAACCAAAATTCCCTCCAATGGTCTTGTCTGACTGGGCCAGCCCTGGTAGCATGCTGGCTTCCTGAGCTCCTGAGCCTATTTCAGGGGCTGGACCCCTCCCTCCAGAGTAGGCAACACCCCTCCCCCCCAAAAAAACCCACCCACACACACACAAAACCCTCCCCAGAAAACAGGACTTCGGGCCCAAGGATGCCTGGGAGGTATCCTGAACAACTGGCCCTGGTCCCCATCATTCTCAGAAGCTCACGGTCTGGAAGCTCCTGTGCCATCACGCCAGCTGTGTGGACACCATGGTCACCCGACAGTCCTGTGTGTGTTCAAGGGATGCAGAGAGTCAGTCAGCCTTCCTCCCCATGTGCTCATGGTAACACACAGAGGAGGTCCTGGGGTGCATGCACGCTGGCCGCCCTGCTGCTCCCCAGCTCCTCTTCTGATGGGCTCCCGGTCACTTGCCCCCATTGCCGTTTCCAATGCCAGTGGGAGGAATCTAGCGAGCAGTGTTCTAGAAGGCCCAAGAACAAGCACGGACATGCAGGGTCTTTGGCTGAGACTTCCCTTTTTGCACGGTTGCAAGTGACCGTGGTGCTTGTGAAAGGAGGAACTGCGGTAACTGGGAAGGGGGCCTCTGGAGGGAGCAGAAGGGCCCAGGCATAGCTGGCCCTGCCTGCAGCACACCTGACTTAACACCTGCCTGCCCAAAAAAGCAGGTGTTTCCCTGTCTGCGACTCACTCAGAAAGGGACAGCTCAGAGCCCGGCCGCGTCTACCGCCCAATCTCAACACAACCGCGTGCCCCGCTTCCCTGTGGACAGACGCAAGCCACCTGTGTTTCTGCTCCCTTGTGGTGGCAGATGTTGGTTGCTGAGTCACTGCAGGTGATGCCACCCATCCCTGGCTCGTGAACTCTTCTGTGATTTGCAGCCTGTGGTCCCCTGTGAGTCAGCGGAATGGGGACAGCACTTAGAGCAGACGTTGCCTGGTGTACATGGAGGTCACAAGGCATGTGTCAAAGGAACGAGTTCTAATGTTGGAAGAAAAGATTATTTTGAATAAGTGGAATCATGCTCATCTAAAGATAGCATTCATGGTTCAGCCACGCTGGAAAGCAGTGTGGAGACTCCTCAAAAAATTAGGGCTGGAACCGCCTTGTGATCCAGCTATCCCACTCCTGGGTATCTTCCTAAAAGAACTAGAATCAGCATATTATAGAGACACAGCTTCATCAATGTTTATAGCAGCTCAATTTACTATAGTCAAACTATGGAACCAACCCAGATGCCCCTCACTGGATGAGTGGATTCAAAAAATTGTGGTACATATACACCATGGAATTCTACTCAGCTATTAGAGAAAACGATATTATGACTTTTGCAACCAAATGGATGGAGATGGAAAAAATTATGCTAAGTGAAATATCCCAAACTCAGAGACTCAAGGGCTGAATGTTTTCTCTCATTTGTGGAAGCTAGAACACATCTGGAAACAGTATAATAGATGGCTAAGCTAGTAATAAGCTCAACATGTATGAATTTTTACAGGGGAACCTTGCCTATGAAGCTGGGGGACAAAGGAGGGGGTAGCAGGGAGGGGGGAGGTGAGAGGAAGGACATCAAGGAGGCCGGAGGGAGGGAGTATGGGGGAATCAACCCAGTGGGGAACCTTCGACTTCCATGAGAAGTCCAATTAACACAGGGGTTAAGGAGGGGGAAACTTGGAATCAAGGGGAACCCAAGGGGGGAACCATGGAATGGCATCAGCCTTGGCTTGCTCTGTCATTATACTTTTGTTCTTGATTGTATGACAATGACTCCCTCCTAAATGTAAGGCTATCTTAAATGAATAAAAAATGAATTAAAATAAATAAATAAAGACAGAGTTCATCTGTAGACACCACCAGCAAACCAAATCCTGGGGCATTTTGTCCAGTGGAAAATTGGAAGTTCTGAAAGAATATTATTTTGAGCAGAACTAGATCTTTCTGATGAAACTTGAAATTTTCCATAAAACTTAAAATCCCCACATGTAAAAACACGAATTTTTTACTCTTGATTGAGTAACAAAAAGTGATTTGCATATTTAAATTTTTAAATCACTTTCCAAATTTATGACCCACTTTATATTTAATGCAGAAGAAGGCAGGTACTGGGGAAGAAGCAAGAAGGCCCCGGGAGAACACTCATAATTCACACAGAGTGAGACAAAGCGTCTATTCTTTGAAGAGTCTGCAGTAACAGGACTCTTCCTGTTTGGTTTTTGGGAAGAGTGAGCATTTTCCTGAACCCTCCCTGGAGTCCAGTTAGTCTTTTTTTCCCAGTACCAGGGATTGAACCCAGAGGCATTTCACGGCTGGGCCACATTTCCAGCCTCCCTCTTTTATTTGTTTTTAATTTTGAGATAGGGTTTTGCTAAGTTGCTCAGGGCCTCACTAAGTTGCTGAGGCTGGCGTTGAACTTGCGATTCTCTGGCCTCAGGCTCCAGACCTGCTGGGATTACAGCCGGGCCCCACTGCTCCTGGCAGGCTAGTTAGCTTTTCAGTCGCTTTTCTGTTCCTTGCTCTTTCTGAGATGGGTGAGTGTCTCCTTTGGAAGCAAATGAGCCATGTGGGGTCCTCCTGAGTCCAGGGAGCCTGGGGTCTGGGTTGCAGTGGAAGGAGAGGTCACAGGACAGGCAGGGGCTTTGGTGGCAGGCAGACTGGCCTCGCAGTGTGTCCAAGGTGGAGAGGTTGGTGTGTGCTCTTCTGGAGATAAGGGCTTGGCCTGCTTCCTCCAGGCTGTGTGTGCTGAGCTCCCTGCACAGCCACCCCATACCCTCCCACTTGGGGTGCCAAGACCCTCAGAGACGAGACCCTGCTGGCAGAACCGGCTGGTGGAGAAGTTGGGGGACAGAGCAGCAGCGGAGCTCACAGCCTGGAGGGACACAGGGTCCGGAAGCGCGCCCTTCTCGCGCGCTTCAACTGGCAAAACCTCCCACCCTGCCTACCACCCTGTGAAGCCCTTCAACGTGCTGGTAGATGTCTGCCAGGCTGGCCTCTGCCCAGGTGCCGCCCCAGTGAGCACATCCTTCTCCCACACCGTCCCCTGCCTGCCCTCGCCACGGAGGCCAGCTCTGTCCTCGGAGCTGAGTCAGCTTCTACAGCTCCGTGATGGTCTGATTTTGTGAGACCTTACGCCAGAAGCAAACCAAGGCAGAATTCCCGCCCACAGCAGGCCTGGCCTCCGGCCTGGGCCCTTCCTGTCTCTCCCCTCCAGCCTTCCAGTTCCTCTTTCCTCTTCACTCCCAACAGTTCCCCCATCCTCCTCCCTCTCACCCCCTCTTTCTCTCTTCCTTTCCCACACATGCTTTCAGTCTTGACCCCCACCCCCAGGACCCTAGGCCTGGAAAGAGCTGTGGCTGCCACCCCACCTGCTTCCTCCCAGAGGCCCAGGCTGCCTTTCTGTCCTGGGTGAAATGGTCACCACCTGCTCTGACCATTGGCCTCCCTCTCCTTCAGGCAGCCCAGCCAGGAGCAGCGCCCCTCTTCGCTATGGAGACAGGCCTGGGCCTTTTCTCTGAGGCAGGGTATTCCAGGAGGTGGGTTATGCCGTCACACCTGTCACCATGCCAGGCTTGCAGGGCTCAGCTCCCAGCCCTCTCCTGCGCATTCCGAACAACATCTCTGATCAACCATCGGCTCCTTCCTCCTGGTGCCCCACTGCCATTTCCAAGGCTCTCTGGACTATGGCCTCCTTCCCAACACAAGGACATTCCCCTGGGTGTTCTATAGCGTGAATTCTTCCAAGAATGCATTCCCAGGGGGGAATTCCCCACACAATCTTCACGTTTTCTTTTATCAGACAGTAAGAGCTGCGCAGCAGTCTGCTTTCCTTTCCTTCCCCCCAAGCCCGGGGCTGCGCGAGCGAGTGCTGACCAAACATCTTCACAGCCCCCGGCTCTCCTCCTTCCACTGCCTAGGGGTGTGCCCACAGGCGGGTCTCGAGAGTCCACTGCGAGGGACAGTGTGGGAAGGTCGTCCGGGTCCACCAAGTGGCCTGGACACACTGCCCCGCCCTTCCTCCCTCCCCCGCAGCATGCACACTGCAGGGGTGTCCCCTCCACACAGTGGGCTTGGGAAGCCTGCACTGTCCAGTTCCCACCTGCTGCAATTGAAAGACCTGGCAAGAAGGACTTAGAGGAGGGACGTTTATTTGGGGCTCATAGTTTCAGAGGTCTGGGTCTATAGGTGGCTGACTTTGTTTCTCTGAGCCCAGGATTAGACAGCACATCACAGGTGGAGCGCCCAGCAGAGGAAAGCTGTGGGGCTAAGAGTGGAGGCAGGAAGCAGAGAGAGCGGTGGGGAAGCGGCCCAGGGAGATGCACTATTCCCCAGCAAGCCCTGGTGCCCACCTCCTCCAGCCACCACCCATCAATCCCTTCAGTCTAAGGTGGGCTGATTAGGTGATGGCCCTCACAATTCAGTCATTTCACCTCCAAATAGTCCTGCACCAACAAGAACTTCTGGGGAACACCTCATCTCCAAACCATTCCACCACCCTTAGGATCAGCATGCTGTCCACAGCAATCCTTGGTCCCCTGAACCCTATGACATGGGACCTCTCCAAGTGAATCGACTTGGCTGGTGGACCTACAGGGGCTTCCGGCCAGCAAGCCAAGTTCCCATCCTCTTTTCCATCTTTGAGGTGGCACAAGGAGGGAAGTGACAAAAATGGAGTTTGGGTCTTGTAGATGAAAGAAGGGAATTTCATCAAAGAGGGACTTCAGAAACGGTCAAATGAACGCCAGAGAGCACAGCCCCAGGGAAGCTCTTGTCCGCCCCTGAGCAGGTCTTCATCCTGGGGACCAGGGCAGGGCTGGCAAGACATGCTGACAGGTCCCCACACCGGGCCCTGGAACTGCGGATTTGGTGCCATTTCTGTCCATCCCCTTCAGGCCATCCAGGCTTCTCAGTGGCACCTCCATAATCAAGATGAACTTGGCATCGGGAGGGAACTGTTTCTTTGAGAGCGGCAGTCCAGCCCTCCGGAAGGGCTCAGAGCAGACCCCAGGGAGAGTGAGAGGCTTTCTGGAAGCTGTATTGTTTGACAGCTTCCTGCAGTTACGAGTGGAGCTTCATCTCAATCCTAACCGGGTCTGGACATAAGAATCACCCCAGCTTTTCTGGCTTACATACTCATGCCAGGAAAAATAGAGACTTAAAAGTCACTTTGAAGAGAGTTCGAGTGTGGGGTAGACGACACTGACACAGGTGGAAAAGGTGAAGTGGCCTCCGCTGCCTCCATTCAACACAAGAGGGACAAGACACATGCGCCCGCGCTCCGGACGCCACGCTGTCAGAGGATTATAGGGAGGGTGTGCGACTCCAGTGGAGTCAGCCTCAGATTCCAGCCTTGGCACCAACCCCACAGGTGGTATCAAAGTGCCCACTGTCTGCAGCCCTGGACATGCCCAGTGTGCAGGTCCAGAAGGACAGGCTCAGGGTCTGGTCACCCAGCAAGCCAGGACCAGGAATGGACTCCCAAGCAAACACAGGTGTGGAGGTGTGGGCACACTTACTGAGCACGGCTCCCTCCGCCTGGGTGCAGGGGTGTAGCCCTTGGTGGCCGGAGAGGCTTGAAGGCAGGAGAGGCAATGGGGCAAGAGTGAGCCCCACCCTCGAGGCGTCACTCAACTAAGGAGAGAGCTGGAAGCATGGGATGGGGTAAGAATGTGTTCATGCCCCTCCCTGGCTCATCTGCCCTGCAGGAACACTTCTGTCTCCAGTGGAGGCCAGCATTGGGGACGAGGCTCCCCTCATTCCCTTGGCCCTGGCCTGAGCTGGTGAGTTTCTTTCAGATCTTCGCAGAGCCCAGACCCTGTCTCGCTCTGACCCTCTGCTCAAGCAGGGCCTCCTCTCCCCCAACCTGGCCTCTCTACACCCTCCAGCCTGGAAGCCCCAAGCCAACCTCAGGGTGGCGAGACCAAGTCGAAGACACAGGAAGAGCTACAGCGTGGGTCCCAAGCTGCCCCTTGAAGCTCTGAAGCCCAGGACATAAAATGATAACATTAGTATTACGTGCTAACGCTTGGCACTGTTGCCTGAATCTGCTGTATTACTCTGTAAAGCTTTTTATATATTTGGAAGTTCTGCAACATTTTTTCTTTGAAAAACAATTTTGTTGCATATTAGAAATATTAGAGCAGGGACTGGAGCAGCGGCTCAGAGGTTGGAGAGCGTGCCCGGCATGCAAGAGGACCCGGGTTCACACCCAAGCACCACATACACAATGCAGTGTCTCAGAAACAAAGTCCAGATGGAAAAATAAATAAAATCGATTCTCTCTCTCTCTCTTAAAAAAAGTAAATAAAAACATAAAAAAAGAAATATTAGAGCAAACAGAGTTTGCTATAGAACCTCACAGTTACTTTATTTGAACAGAGTGACAAGCACACTTGTGAACCAGCGTCTTTGAGTTGAATTCTCCCTATTTCCTGTCTCAGTTTGGGGGCCCCTTATGCACCAGGCTGCCTTCAACCAATCAGGTCCTTCAGGGAAATTTGGCAGCTCCTCCTGGGGGGACGCCTGCCACGCCCATCTCCTTGCTCCTCCCCCTTGCAGGACTCACCGGAGCCCCTCCTACCTAACCATCCTCAGACATCCGGGGGCCCCCAAGTCCAGCTCCAGGCCATGGGACAACTTCAACGACAGTATGTGAAATATCTGTGCACCAGAAACAGGCTGTCAAACTTGAGCCCACCTCAGAGTCCCCTGGAGCTTGGTAGACAGACTTCTGGGTCCTGCCCCTGACTGTCTGATGGGGTAGGCCTGGGAGGGAGCCTGAGAATGTGTGTGCACTTCTAGCACGTTCTCAGCTGACACTGGTGCTCTAGGGCCAAGTGCCCTAGAGAAACACAGGGCTGGAGACCTTCGGGCCGACACTTTCCAGCTGTTTTCTGTGTGCCCATCCACGGAAGGCACAGTCCCTGTGAGCCAGGGCCATGCCCTCCACCTGAGAGTTCATCCGCACAACATCTGCCTTCTGTCTAAAGCAGACTCAATCACATGTGTTTCCATTTGATCTAGAACAAGTCAACTCTTGGCCAGAAGCAAGCATTGAAAATTCAATAAACATTATTATTGTGCAAAGAATGGAGGGAGGAAGGGGAAGAAAGACCACAGGCCGGACCTCAGAAATGGAAGAGGGACACAAGCAAGCGAGAAAAAAGATGGAGCAAGGAGAAGAGAGCTCCCGTTCCCAACAATGCAAGGGGACCCCAGAGCTAGCAGATGCGCTGCTTCCCCACCGGCGGCTGCTAGGAATCCCCATTGTGTCCCCAGGTCTCGCGAGGCCTTCAGATGTCCTCAAGCCCAGCCACCCTGCTCTGGAAGTCTAGAGCCCCAGAGCAAGCCCACCCCCACGCCCCAACTGCAATCTGGGGCCACGGGGCCCATCCTGGCGGAGCCTGTGACTCAACACTTGGGCACTTAAGAGAAAGAGAGTAGACAGTTTCCCATTCCCAGGGGCTCAGGCTTCACCACATTCGTCCCTGAGTCAGGAGAAGAATCTGCGGCAAATGGGACCGTGATGGGAAGGGCAGGTGGTACAGGATTTTGGTTGTCACAGACCCCAGTGCCAGCTGATGCAGCCACCATCCACCTAGGACCCCACCCTCCCAGTGACTGGGACTCCCCCAGGCCTCACTCCCACATTCTGATGGAGTTGTCCCGGAGGGAATCTGGTGGTCAAAACTTTCCCCCAACGTTGCCACAGGGTGGAGCCAGTTTGATCGTTCATGAATAGAGCCCAGCCCATCCCCTCCTGCTCCAGGAGGGAAGGCTAAGGGCATGGCAGATGGAGGGTAAGGCCTAGAACCTCAGGGGGAGGAAAAGAAGTCAGCGCAGTTTGCAGTCTGTCCCCTCTCCCAACAGCCTCCACGAGGACAGCTTCCCTCTGGCTGTGGCGGGACGAACCTCAGCACCAGATAGGGACAGGATCCAGACCTGGGGCTCTAGGAGGCCCAATGGCTCCAGGCTGTTGACTCCTAGGTCCCCCCACTGGGAGCTGCACCGATGCCTGGCCTCTGTCCAGGCCTCTGGGACACGGCCTCCTCTCTCATTGTATCTTGGCTCCTAGGAAAGAGTTTGTGGCACAGCCAGTGTGGGAGGTGATGCCCACAAAGGGACAAAAGCAAGATCAGAAAAACATGTCAGGGCCACCACAGGTGACAAGTGTCAGGCGCCGAGCCCTTGGCATGGGATGCCAAGACGTCTTGTGGAAACCCAGGAGCAGCCTACCTGACAGCGGTGGAAAGGGGCAGCTGCAGGCGTTGCTGGGGGACCTGGCACAGCGGGACCCAGGGGCTAGAAGCCAGGCCTCCTTTGTACTGATGTGCTGAGCGAGGGAAGCCAGAGCCGGCCAGAGCAGGCTGGCCTTGACGCTGAAGACGCGAGGAGCCAGGCCGAACTTCCAGCGTGGCTGGTCCCAACATCCCGTTCTGTAGGGGGACCTCACTCACTCTAGGAAAGGACAAAATGAGGGCATCCTGGGCCAGTCTGACCTATCCCCGAGACCACCCAAAGGCTGTGCAGGGGGAACAGGGGCGCAGCTGAGCCCTGGGCTGTCTTGATTGTCCAGATGGCTGATGCGGGTGTTGCACTGCTGAGCAAGGGCTCTGGAGACTGAGCTATTGCCATGGTGACCAGTTTTATGAAACTCTAGAAACTGCTTTCCAAACCTTTAGACTCTTAGAAAAGAATCCCACTAAACCCCAGAAGCAAACATAGAAAGGCAGCAGGAGGAAGCGAATGACAAGCTTGAAACTGTCACCGAACGGCAGCGCGGACGGCATCTGGGCCACTGGAACCGGTTTGCCAAGTCTGTCATTTCAGCCCTTCACCGGCTCCTCAGGAAATCACCTCCTCTGCTTTATCAGGATTGAGTGGTTGGACCCCGCCACGTGTGCCCCTGGACTCTGCCACCTATCTGCGTGATGTGTGACAGGAGGGACTTCCCGGGTCATTCGTTCATTCACCTACTCATTCCTTCCTTCACAGCCATCCGCTGAGTGCTGGCCCCACGACAGGTCCTAGGATACTGTGACATGGAGACTGGTACAGGGGTTGGTGCACTGGTGGTGGGGACAGACTACAGACCAGAAGCCATTGGAAGCCATCTGATGACAAGTAGGCAGGGTGTAGAGAGAGACCAAGGTGATGAGCCTGGATAGGTGGCTGCTGACCGAGCACTCTGGGCACAGGGAAAGGCAGGGACCAAGACTCTGAGCCAAGGGCCTCTCGCTGCTTAACTCAGGGTCTCTGCAGTTGGCTACCAGGTTGAAGGCTGCTGCTCTCCTGAGTGGAGCAGAACCTTCTGTGTCCCTTGGGGTGCTTGTCCCAGTGATCCTCCCCTGGTGGCTCAAGCCTCCCCTTCCCCGCTGCGCAGAGCAAAGGTGAGGTAGGAGGGCCTGCACACAGCCCTCTCTCCCAGCCTGGCTGTTCTGCTCTCTGGACCCACAGTAGGTGGGGGCCAGCTCTGGGTCCTTGTCTGTAAAATGGAGGTGCTCCCTGCATGACCACATTGCTCAGAGGTTCCCGGGATACAGGAGGAGCCACGGAGCACAGAACATTGAAGTTATGTGGTCCAGATCACTGGGGGATTTGTGTAGGCTGTGACATCCGTGTTATTTCCTTTCAGATGTGGGCTATCCCTAAGCCTTCTCTCCCACCTTCTTTGAAACCTTCTTGGGGGTCCAGAGCGTGGTTCAGTGCAGTCTGCACCCAAACCCCTTGGTTCAATTCCCAGCACCAAATAAATAAAACAATATAAAATAGAAATAAATTCCTCTCTCTGCAGCTCAAGAATTAGCAACCGATAAGGCTAAAATTAGTCTTCTCCTCCCAGAGGACCAAGTATTAAGCCAAAGAAATGACTTTCTAATAGTGAATTTCCAACCAGCAAGTGACAGTCCAAGTGGGAATGCTTTCCAGGAGATAGATGTCCCTAGCTCCAGAATACCTCCAGCTGGCCCTGCCCATCCTCCAGAGAGGCTGGACCCCCAGGACTGGGTGCTGATTAGGATCATCACCTGGAGGCCACCTGTGAAGGAGAGGATGCTGGCTGGCCTTTGACAGCCCTCCCACCAGCCATGGCTTCACACTGCGGCCCTCCCGTGACCTAGCTGGTCCTGCCATGTGGCCAGGATTTCCCTGCCGCTGGGCATACGGTGCTAGCTCAGGCAGGAGACAGGCCCTGCCTCCGCTGGCAAACACTCTCTTCCTCTGTTCCTTCTCTGTGAAGTCGGAGGGATGGCTCCTTGCCCCGCGGATGGCCTTGGCATTCTAAGTGCTTCACACCCTCGTTGCTCCTCACAGCAACCCTACAAAGGGGAAGCTACTTCTACCCTACTACCTAACAGTCAGGGACACTGAGGCCCCAGAGGCCAAGAGGTGGAGGTGGGATTCGAACCTGCAGCACTCAAGCTTCCTCCTCTGCTGCACCTGCTCAGGGCCAAACTTTGAACTTGCGTTTCTTTGTCTTGCTCTTCCCAGCTAGCTGCCTCTGTCCTCTAGCCTGTCCCAAATGAGGGCTGCTTGGCGTCTGTGCCCTCCTGGAAGGGGACAGAGCTCCTATCCGCTCCTACAGAGGGTTCTGGAATCTGACATTGATGATAGGAAGCTCAGAAAAGAAAGCTCTGGAACAAGAAGTTCTTGCTTTGTCCTCATAGCACTGGTGTGAGGTCCCTGCCAGGTGTCCTGGGGTCCTGTGTCCTTACTGCTCCAGCTGTGGTGAGAAGTCCTTTCTCTCCCAGCTTCAGGGACACCCTCAGCAAACTTGGGGGTTGCAATGGGTATTTGAGAAGACCCCACTAGCTATAAAATAACTTTGGCAACCTGCTAGAAAGGGGAATGACGGGGTTGCACAAAGATCCTTTGTAAAAAACGTAGACTACACCAATATCTCTCGCCCTGACAGTTGATAGAAGGGATCAGAAGTCCCTGAATGTCTCCTAATGAAATAAACCGGTTCTTTAGGGCTTAGGGTCCTTTCCTGCTGACAATACACCTTCCAAATTAGAGTGCCTCTTGTCATTAAAAAAAAATCACCAGATGATTTCAGCAAAGGATCTCAGCAAAGACTCCAGATGTCTGCAGGGAGAAAGCAAATACCTCCCAATTCTGTTCTGTTCTTCATGGAAGGAGGGACCAGTGTAGAAAACTGGGTCACCAGGTGAGGTGCAGGGACAGGGAGGGCTGACTGGGGCCAGGTTCCGTGTCCTGGTCTGTCATGGTGTGGGAATGGAGCAGCGGGCAGAATCCGTACAAGCCTGGAGTGAGGGGTCCCGGAGGTGGACCAGACATCAGGGAGCAAGAAGTGCCACTGAAAGGAAGGCCAGCCTGGCTTCCTGAGAGGGTGGCAGGGCCCATGGTGTAGACTGTCTACAAATAAGCCATTTGGGAACCTGCTTACTTTTCTAGTAATCTTTTTGCTTGTCATCGTAAAGCGAGAGAGCATTTCACTTCCAAAACTGGTAAACATTGTAAATCGCTCTGTGAGAGCCAATGTTTCCCTCTTTGCAAACCTGAGGATACTCTCTGCGGCGAACGGTCCACTGATGTAAATTGTGAGTAGAGAAAAGTGCTCAGATGATGGGCAGGACAGCTTGATGGCTTCACAGAGGGACAGACCTGTAGACTACTCGCATACTTGCTCATGCCAGCCAAGCGCCCTCGCAGCCAAGCCACTGCTCCGGCCCATAAAGGCATCTTTTGAGGAATAGCAGTTCTTTTTTTTTTATTATTATTTTAGAAAGAGAGAAGGACAGGACAGTGAGAGAGAGACAGACAGAATCAATTTTTATTGAGTTCTTCACATGGCTTTTGTTGCTCTGACACTCAGTTGTGTACGTGGGTGCTGGGGTTTGAACCCGTGTACTTGTGCATGCCAGGCAAGCACCGCAACCGCCGAGCCACCACTCCAGCCCCCGAGGAACAGCAGTTCTTAGTTTTAATCACGTGCACATCATCAATCTCTTCCCCTGTGCTCAGTTTTTTTTCTGCATTACAGTCTAGAAAATTTTACTCCAAGGTTATGAAATTATTCTCTTATGTTCTCTTTTAGAGCTTTATTATTTTGTCTTTCCCATTGATATCTGCAATCTACCTGGTGGATTTTTGTATGGTATGATGTAAAGTCAAGATTCAGCCCCTCTGGAAAGCACTGTGGAGAATCCTCAAAAAATTAGGGATGAAGCCACCATATGACCCAGCTATCCCTCTTCTGGGCATTTTCCCAGAGGAGTTAGAATCAGCTCATTACAGAGACACAGCAAAATCCATGTTCACAGCAGCTCAATTTACAACAGCTAAATTATGGAACTAAACCAGACGGCCCTCACTGGATGAATGGATCCAAAAACTGTGGTACATATATACCATGGAGTTCTACTCAGCTATTAGAAACAATGACATTGCAGCCTTTGAAGGTAAATGGATGGCTATGGAAGAAATCATGCTGAGCAAAGTTAGCCAAACCCAGAGAGTCAAGGGCCAAACATTTTCACTCATTTGTGGCAGCTGGAGCTAAACCCAGGTCTGTGTGACAGGTGGCCAAACTCAGGTATTAGACCCAGCAAAGGCGGAGCAACACATAATCTAGGGGAACCATAGGGGAGGGGCAGGTGGGGGAGAGGAGAGGCAGGGAGAATAGGGAGGGATCTAGGGGGTAATTCTGATTTCAGAATATATGCATATCATATTGTTACTTTATATGAATTTTTGATTGTACAATAATTAATTTCTTAATAAAATAAGAAAAGATTTGTTTTAAAAAATATGAATATTCAACACAGTGTGCCGTGTTTATGAAAGGACTGGCTGGCCCATTGGTGCTACATGGACGGGTGACCTCATGTGCCTGGACTTGTGTGGTCTGTGTTTCAGCACTCTCTCTTTGGTTTTCCACAGGTCTGCCTGTCTTTGCTCCTGCAGACCTCACACTGTCTGGTTTGTTGAAGCTTCAAAATAAATCTTGACAAATGTTCTTCTTCAAGATTCTTTCAGCCCTTTAAGTTTTCAAATAAAGAATAAATTTCATTCTACAAATAAACAAAACTCCATAGGGTGCAAGGGTGCATGCTTGTAATGGCTTGGGAGGTTGAGGCAGGAGGATCACAAGCTCAAAGCCAGCCTCAGCAACTTAGACAGCCCCTTTCTCAAAATAAAAAATAAAAAGGGCTGGGGATGTGGCTCAGGGATTAAGCATGCCTAGGTTCAATCCCAGGTACCAAAATAAATTAATGAATAAGTAAATAATAAACAAAATTTCATTGGCATATGTATTGAAATCACACTAACTCTGCAGATCAAATAGAAGAAAATTTACCATAAAAATATTGAGCTTTTTATTCCATGAATATTTATTTAGGCTTCTTTTAATTTTTCTCAATAACAGTCCTGCAGTTTTCAATGAAATCAGATTAATTTCTCTGTATTTTTGATGCTATTAAGAATAGTTAATTTTTTAATTTTCCAATTATCTGTCACTCAGGGAAAGCTATTTGTTTTCCTAAGTTGATTTAAAAACCCCCTGCAGTGTGGTTAATCCGGTTATTGACTCAGGCACACTAGAGAAGTCTGTTTTCTCCCTATTGTTCAGGGATTGGGTGACTTGGTTTTCGCTGATTCTGTCCTCTGCTCTGGAGTCCAGCGAGTCTTTAATTTTTGTTATTAGTCTTTTTCAGCTCTCTGTTTCCTTCTGGCTTCTTTCTAACCTTCCTTTCCTCCCTGAGGCTTGTCTGTTCATTTATTTCAAGAGGATTTCCAATTGCTTTCTGAAGCACTCTGAAGAGGGCTGCTGTAGGGTCCTTGTAGATTCTCTTTTCTCGCCTAAGGTATTTTCCTGGTTCTTAGCTCTACGTGTGTTCATTGTATTTGGACATCTTGCCTTTTGTGTTGAGAGACTCTGGGGCCTATTCAATTTTTTTAAAAAACAGATTGACACCTTGTTGAGTTCTATTTTTCGGGTCCCGGGTCCTGGTCCCACGACACTCTAACTTGAGAACCTTGGTCATTGTGCAATTATAGCTCCGGGGGTTCCACTGAGGGCCTGAGGAATTTCCACGTGCTTGGTCCACCTGGTGCCTGGAGGTTGGAGGGAGTCTAGGGCCCTCAGGCTGCCTGCTCCAATACAATCCCTTTGGTTGGTACTCTCTGGTCACACAGGGTGTCTGGCCCTGGGGAAGGAGTGTCACTCAGGCCCACCATGAAGGGGGAGAAGCGACTCTACATTGACTGTCTTTGGGTAATGCCAGGCGTGTAGGGTAGTGACACACAGTGCTGCCATGCTGTCCTCTGGTCCTCGGGTCCCTCACTGGCTCCTCTCTCTCCTTCTGCCTCTCAGACTTCTCCTCCAGTGACTCTTACTCTATTTCCAGAGTTCATCCTTGCACTTGGCTGGGAGAGAAGGGAAAAGCAATCTGCACAATCTGTCTGGTCCAGAAGTCCTGTTGATAACTATCCTAAATAAAAGAATCCATAGAACGAATCAGGGAAAAATCAGTCTTGAATATAATTTATTGATTTAAGTAAAGCTGGGTTATAAAAAAGGAAATAAAACTTCAGACTCAGAATCAGTGTGATCTTAGACTTCAGTGCACCTTTCCAAAGAAGTCCCCAGCACATGGACAGCCCATCTATTCCGCCGTACCACGCAGCCATGGGGATTGTCCAACTAATGACTTCCTGGTTGTCCTTAAGGCAGGGCTCTTCAAGGAAAACTTTGTGGATCCAAAGTAGAGTAGAGCTGGGAGAAAGAGGCAGAGTTGACCATTGTAATTTCTATGATTAGCATATTAAGGACAGCACTCCTCAGCTAACAAAGAGGAATGCTGATTACTGACCAAAAGAACTCAACACCGAGAAGGAGAAGGAAGGAAGCAAAGGCAAGTACAATTCTTAGACACACACACCAGCTCAGAAGGGTGGGCAGGAACCTGTGTCCATAACAGGAAATGCAGGAAATGCCAGCGAGAAGCTGCCTACTCAGCACCCATCAGCCCACAGCTGCCTCTGTGGCCCCCACTCCTATTTTAAGTCAGTGACGCACAGCTCTGCTTTCCTTTCCTGCACCTGAAAGCATGACTGCCATCCAGACTGAGTCCCTATTAGCAGCGAGGGAGTTATTTTTAGACCCAGGCATGCACGTAGTATTTTCTTCAGCCTGATCATTTGATCCTTCAAGGAAACAGATGTTCTGAGGAACATCACACCTGGGGTCCCACTGGAGGGAACTTGATTTCTCAAGCAACTGGTTAGTCTGGAGGCAGCGACAATGAGGCCAAGGGCAGCTCTGTCACAGATGCCACCCAAGCTTCCCTTCCCGATTAAACCCACCTCTGCAAGAGACACCTAAGGAACTCCCCCACCCCCTGGTCAGTTTACTTTCTCTGGGAAGCGTGAGAACACAGTCAGACCACTGGAGTCCAAATCTAGCTCAGCATGGTGTCTTTGGGAAGATCACCTCTCCAGACCTTCATTTCCCAGCCTCCATCTTATAATCCCCCTTTATCCATGGCACCTCCACCAGTTACCTGAAACTGTGGATGGTACCAAAACTTCTATATACTATGTTTTATTTTTCCTATACAGACATGACTTTGATAAAGCTTAAATTATACATTAGGCACAGTAAGAGATTGATAACTAATATTAAAATAAAGTAAGTCTAACAACACACTATATGATAGAACTGCTCGCTTCACTGCTTTGGGTCTTAACATTCCAATGAGAAAGGGCATATGTCCAGCTTTTCTAGATGAAGACGACAAGAATCAGAATGATCAAGTGAGCTGACTGGTCACAGGATCACCTCACAGGGGAATTAAGGTCCCTTGGCTCTTGTAGCAGTGGCTGGGGCAGCAATGGCAGGTAAGTGTAGGATCACATACCACAGCAGTAGCAATGGGAGAATGTACGGCAAGCCTGGTGGTACATTTTCTACACACTTGGTCTCATTTAACACAACAATTGTGCACCATGGGTTCTGTCATAAGCCCCATTCAGATAAAGAGCCTGAAGTTCAAAGAAATCAAGGAAGGTGCTATATGGGTACACAGTTGGAGAAAGGTGGCATCAGGGGTTAATCTGGTCCACTATGCCCAAACTGTGTCTCAGCCCTTCGGCTGCCATCTACAGTAGCACCTAAGCAAGATCCCTGAGAATAACACCTTTCCTGGACAATGTAGCCAGTAGAAGGAAGGCAATCTATTTTTCATAGATTCCCTCGGAACTTTCCATGTAAACAATCATGTTGTCCACAAAAAGAGACTATTTCAATCCCTTTCTTCTAATCCACATGACTTTTATTTCCTTTTCCTGCCTTATTGCAATGGCTAGAACTTCCATTACTATCTTGAACGGGAATGGACACACTTGCCTTGTTCTGGATCTTGGAGGGAATGCTTTCAGTCTCTCATTGCTAAACACAATGTCTAATATTTAGCAGACAATTTTATGAAATTAAGGAAGTTTCCCTGAATTCTTAATTTTCATTACTGATGGAAGTTGAATTTTGATGGATGATTCTTTCTACATCAATTAATATGATCATATGATATTTATTCATTAGCCTATTGAAATGGTGAATTATATTGGTTGATTTTCAGGTATCAAATCAGCCAGATACCTGGCATAAACCCCACTTTGCCATGGTGTCTAATTCTTGTTGTACATTGTTAGATTTAATTGATTAAATTTGGTTGATTTTTACATACAGTTTGGGGGCACTTTTTGTTTGTTTTTGCATACTCTCTTTAGTTAGTTTTGGTGATGATGGCCTCATAAACTATAGAGAAGTGGTCTCTTCTGTTTTCTAATTACGCAGAATTGATATTCATTCTTTGAACGTTTGGTAAAATTCTCCAGCAAAATCATCTGGCTTGAAGATTTCTTATTTGGACATAGCATTTTCATTACAAATCCAATGTCTTATAATAGCTATAGAACTCTTCAGATTATCTATTTTATTTTGGTTGAATTTGAATAAGTTGTGATTTTTGAGGAATTGGCCCATTTGTTCTAACTTATTCAATTCATGAGCATAAAACTGTAATTTTTCTTAAACTATCTTTTTTTTCCTAAAGAGAGAGAGACAGTGAGATAGATAAAGAGAGAATCAATTTTATTTAGTTTTTCATGTGGCTTTTATTGCTCTGACACTTTGTTGTGTACATGGTGCTGGGGTTTGAACCTACATCCTCGTGCATGCCAGGCAAGCGCCATAACCTCAGAGCCACTGCTCCAGCCCATTAAACTACCTTTTTTATAGTTAGATGATCTGCTGCAGTAGCTCCTAGTTCATTCCTATATTGGTAATTTGTCCTTCTCTCTTTTTATCTTTTGCCTTTCTTGCTAGAAGTTATCAATTTTGTTGAATTTTTTAAAGAAGCACCTTTTTCGTTCAATGTTTTCTATCATTTTCCAGCTTCCAAGTTCACTGATTTCATTTTTTTAAGAGAGAGAAAATTAACTGATAAGTAAAAATATACTGATTGTACATATTAATGTATACCAGGTGATTTTTCATTTGTTTGTTGGTTGGTTGGTTCAGTACCTGGGATTAAGCCCAAGGGTGCTTAACCACTGAGACACATCCCCAGCCCTTTTTATTTTTCTTTTTGAAACAGGGTCTCACTAAGTTGTTTAGGGCCTCGCTAAATTGCTGAGGCTGCCTTTGGACTTGAGATCCTCCGGCCTCAGCCTCCCAAGTCACTGGGGTTACATGTGTGTACCACTGCACTGTGCTCCAGGTGATTAAGAGAGGGACAGAGAGAGAGAGACAGAGACAGAAACAACTTTATTTAGTTTTTCATGTGGCCTTCGTTGTGTATGTGGTAATGGGGTTCGAACACAAATCCTCGCACGTGTCATGTCAACGCCACAACCCCTGAGCCACCGCTCCAGCCCCTCCAGGTGATGTTTTGATACATGTGTACATTGTATAATATTTAAACCAGGTTTCACAAAACTATCACTTTAAACACTCATCATTTATGGTGAAAACATTCAAACTCCTTTCATTTAGCTTTTTTGAGATATATGTGCTAATCAGCTTTCTGTTACAAATACCTGAGATAATCAGTATACAAGGAGGAAAGGTTCCTTTCGGCCCACGGTTTCTGTCCATGGTCAGTTGGCCCCCCTTGCCTTTGGACCTCTGTGGTCTGGTACATCACACATGTGGCAGATAAGGCCTCTTTGCTTCAAGGCCCAGAATTGAAAGAGCAGGAAAAGGAGAAGCCAGGGCTCCAGTAGCCCTTGCAAGAGCACCTCCCCAGCGACCCAACTTGCTCCCAGGAGGTCCCACCTTTTAACATCCCCACCTGCCACTAGCACCAAGCTGGGGACTGAGCCCTTAACATTCCAGATCCAAACTGCAGCACAGCCCTCAGTGCTGTCTATAGGCACAGAGCCATCCCAGACCAGGTTAGATTCTTTCCTTTTCTGCTTGCTCTGAGATTATTCTGCTCAACTTTTTTCTATTTCCTAGAAGCAGGAACTTGTATTCGTGATTGGCCATCTTTCTTTTCCTCTAATGTAACTAAATGATGGCATTGATTTTCCCTCTTAGAGCTGCTTTAGCTGCACCTCACACATTTAACACGTTATGTTTTCAACTTCGTTCACTCCTACGTGATTTAAAAGTTTCCCTGCAGACTGCCACTTTGACCCCTGAGCATCTTAGAAGTTTGCTGTTCATGTGGAAGTCTGAGTCCCCCAATGCTCTTGTTCTCTTCCTTGAGATTATTTTGACTTTCCGCGGTCCTTTGGGATTGCACAGGAATTTTGAACTCAGCATCGGTTTCTGCAGACACAAAGGCCAGCTGGGATTTTGGTAGAGAGGGCATTGAACTTACAAACCATTTGGAGACTGTTGCTGTCTTAACAATACTAATTCCGCCAACCTATGAATATGGTATGCCTTTTCCTTTATTTGGTTGTTCTTTAATTTCTTTCAACAATACTTTCTAGCTTTCAATGTATAAATCTTACATCTGTTTAATTAAATTTATTCCTTAGCAGTAGTTTTGAAGCTTTACAAATGTAATTTTCTTAGTTTCATTTTTCCATAGTCCTCTACAAGTTTATATTGATACAATAAACTTTTGTATGCTTATCTTGTAAAAATAAAAAAAAAAAAAAAAAAAAAAAAAGACTGCGTGTTCTGCTGCTGTTAAACGAATGCTGTGCAGGTCACCTAGGTCCTGATGGTTGATGGTGTTGCTGAGTTCTTCTAGGTTCTTGCTTTTCTCTCTCCTAGTCTAGAAGTCCTGGGTGTGAGGGGAATGAGATCCAGGTCCGGACCACAGTTGTGGGATGGTGGGTTTCTCCTTCCAGCTCTGCTCTTGGTCCGCTTGTGTCTGGGAAATGCTATTGTTTGGTTCACAGGGGAGCTAATCTTGGACTCTGCGTTATTCATAACTTCCCTCTTTGCCCACAGTAACTGCCTGGCTCCGAAGCCTGTCTGTCTGATGTTAATGTGCTGGCTCATGCTTCCTCTGAGTGATGTTTACACAGCATATCCTTTTTCTTTCTCTTGCTCTCAGTCTGCGTGTGTCGTTGACGAAGTGAGGTTCTTGGAAACAACATACACTTAGGTCATGCTTTTTTGAAATCCATTCTGCCAATCTCTGCGTTTTAACTGGTATACGTAGAGCATTTACATTTTAATAATTATTAATACAATAGTGCTAAATCTGTCAATTTATGATTTGGTTTTGTTTGTGTCTCCTATTTCTCATTCCGCCTTTTCTCTTGCCTTCCTACGGGTATTTTTTTGAGTCCCATTTTGATTTCATTACAATTTTTTTGTGTGTGTATCACTTTTTATTGTTTTCTTAGCAATGTTTATGTTGGGAAACTGCTGGGAGGAAGCAGCTGGGCCTGGGTCTCCTTAATGTCACTGGCCTCACTGTTCTGCTGTGGGGTGACAGGCTACCCACGGGTGTCCCAGTTGTGACCTGGGGCTCTGCTGCTGTCGCTTTCTTAACTACAGATGTTTAGTTGCACCAATAAAGACTTCTATCCCCTTGTTTCTATTCTGGACCCTTGCCTGACATAGATAGGATGGGCTATCAGCCCAGTGACTCACAGGGAAGTGCTGTATTTCAAACTTGCCGTTAATGTTTTAAATTAACCAGCAGAACACACTGCACCCACTGATAGGGTCCTGCCCCGCTTTAAACACAAACAAACAAAAACCCCTGCTGTTTCTGTGCAGTTCTTTCCTATTAAGATAATCCTCTGCTTTCTCTCAAGTAGCCAGAGAGTGGGGAAAAAAAGTCCAATTTGTTGAGCATTTTTTACCTTAAAGATACAGTTTAGGAAAAAATAGACAGGATTTGGTACGACTGTGTCCCTCTTTTTTGTGCCCTACGTAACCTCTTCTTGTGATTTTGAAGACTTCCATAAACACATGTATAACATACTAAAATGCACAGCAGAAACTGCAGTTGCCTGAGGTTAGGTGAATGTCAGGACGATGATTCAGATCACGGGGCAGATACTATAGAATTTCAAAATTAAACATTTATAACCTGAAGATGAACAGAATGCTCAAATATGAAGTAACACATACACGTTACGTTAGGTGCATGTTACTTCTTTTTTGTCCAGAAATCTCTTTCTGTGATCTGTAATTCTTATTTTTAAAAATTGCTTAAAGGTGCTGGAGCAGTGGCTCAGCGGTTATGGTGCTTGCCTGGCATGTGCAAAAACGCGGGTTCGAACCCCAGCACCATTTACACAACTAAGTGTCGGAGCAACGAAAGCAACATGAATAAATAAAATTGATTCTCTCTTTCTGTCTTTCTCTCACTGTCCCTCTCTCTTTAAAAAAAATTCTTAAAAACACATACCATTTTCTGGCTCTGTGCATAGCCTGTGGGGTTTAAAAGAAGCCAATAAATTAACTTGCTATATTTGATATGAGGCTATTTACTCTAGGCATACTAAAGAACCCAATCAATCATGTACAACCATCTAAACAGCATATTAAAGCTGCTTTTATTTTTTAAATTACTTTAAAAATCTGTGTTAAGGCACATTTATTTTATTTTATATATATATATATATATATATATTTTTTTTTTTTTTGCAAAACTGGAAGCAATTTGAGTGGCTTTGATTTACAGCATGAATGGAAGTCTCTCAACGTCATCTATAACCTCAGCAGAAAATGTGATTATAAAAGTTTACGCAAAACTCCCTTTCCCCAGACAGACAGGACAGGGGAGGAGCGGGAACAATTTCCTGAGTCTCCTGAACTGTCTCAGCCCTCCCAGCGGATTAGGGGACAGCAGCGAAGGGCCTACCTTGGCCTTCCTTCAGCAAGCTCCTGCCTGCTAAGGAGCCCGGCTAACGAGGAAAGCGCTCGCCCAGCTTCTCTGGAGGTGGACGCTCCTCTCCTCCTACTTTTTTAATTTTTGGAAAGCTGCAAGGGGAGGCTTCCTGGGAAATGGTTGGATTTGGTAGTTTCGAAACTCAAGATAAACAAGGCGGTCGCGTCCCTGCCCTCCCCCAGCGCATCCTCCTAAACACCCCCAGGCCACAGGGGGCCTCCCCGGGATGGGGTCTGCGGGGTGGGGGCGGGGACTGGGGGAGGGGCGGGGTCATGAGGAGAGGGGCGGGGCGTCGGGGAGGGGTGAGGTCGGAAGGGGAGGGGCAGCAGGGGGTAGGGGGCAGGGATGG
>PVKS010014999.1:0-49080 GCA_004027875.1 Aplodontia rufa | reverse complement strand
ATATACATATTAGCATGTACCTTACTATGTTTATTATACTTAAAAAGAAATATTTATATAGATCAGACCCATACAGTATGACATAATTATTTTTAAATGATGATTATGAATAAGATATCTGTGTAAATTCTGATTGTTGCCAAGACTGAGATGTGTCTGGCATGTCTGGGATCTACCAGTATGGGTTTAATGCCTGTTCTAATTGGTCAGGGCCAACACCATACTGGTTGTGAAATTTGTTTAATAAAAGTTTTAAATGTTGTTATAAATGTCCTTTAAATCTAAATTTAAAATTTAAATTCTATTTGTTAATTGCTGCTACATAGACATAAATATATTTTGGATATTTGATTGTTTTGAGTTTATTAATTCTAATAGTTTATTTATAGATGCTATTAGTTTTTTACATACCTATCATGTCATCTGAAAAGCAATAGTTTTTTCCTTCAATCTTCTTTCTTGCCTTAACTTACTTAAATAGCCTGGTTTGCAATCCAAAATCCAAATCTTGTCCTAATTTTCAGAGATAAAACTTTCAATGCTTTGCCATTCACCGTGATGTTTGAAGTAGGAGTCACAGATAACCCTTTTACTCAATAAGCTATTCTTATTTCTAGTTTTGCAGCAATTTTTATAATGGATAAATGCTTAATTTAATACAACCATTTTCCTGTTCCTACTGAGATGATCACATGATTTTTCTAATTTAATCTTTGATGTAATGAATTGTAGTGGTTTTCAGGGTTAAATCAGGCTAGTATTTCTAGAATAAGAACTAGTTGGTTTAGGAAATGAAGAAAGAGGTGAAAGGCTTTTCCTTCCTGAGGTTATTTATGTGTTTAGGGTGGGGAGCTCCAGAGCACATGTCCTTTTATATCTCTTTGGTAAGAACTGGATCACACACAAATTCCCAGTGTAATCACTGGCAGAGGAAGAGTAGGATTCCTATTACTGTATTATTCTAATCCTGATTCATCTAGGGTCAGAGGGGAACTACTGTCCCCTGGAATCAAGGAATTTAGGCATGCTACAAAGTCTATGTTCTACTGGGTGGGAAAAAGGGAAAAATTAGGGCATATTAACTGTTAACAAATACTTCAAGAGAACACTTTAGTTTAATGGCTCTAACTTATGACTATAGACAAATTATTAAATAAGTTAGGAAGTTGAATACTGCAACAAAAAAGTTCATGACATAGCTGAGTTTATCTCAGAAAAACACAGTTCTGAAACGGAAGAGTGCTACAGAAGCATGAAAGGGAATAGAACTGAGTGTTCAAAAGCAAATCCAGGTTTACACGGGGACCTGACACCTGATAGCAGTGGACTTAACAGAAAAAGATTATTTCTTCATTAGACAATATTGGGAAAACAGACCACTCTGTAGAGAAAAATAATGTTAGTTTTCAAAAACACAGTTTAGATTGGTTATAGCCTTAAATACAAAAAGTAAAAGTATAAAGTGAATAAAAATATATCAGAAAAATATCTCTATGATTCTTAGTTGTAGAAGATTTTTAAAGAAAGGGCCCCAGAGTACAAGACAAAAGGTAAAATAATAAATTTAACTACATAATAATTATAAATTCCTTTTCAATGAAGGGCATTATTAATAAAATCAACCACCAAAAAACAGATTGGGGTAAGTTATTTAAAAAATCAAAAACTGACAAGGGATTAATACTTAGAATGTACAGGGAAAATATGAAAAAAATATTAGAAAATTATGGAAGTAACAAATAAATGGGTGAAGCAGAGACTGTAGACTCAAAGAGCTAATGTAGAGCCCTATCTGGAGATGGGTGGCATAATTTAGCATGTGCAGGTCCTGTGATCTATCCATTTCATCCTGTGAAAGTTGTGTTCAGGTTCCCACAAAAGCAGATACAAGAATATTTGGTTAAGTCTTATTTGTACAGCAGGGCATGGTAGATAACACAGGATTTGTCTGTAGGGGAATAGATGGGATGGGTAAGGGATAAATATTCATAGAAGTAATAAAGATAGTTATATGAGTAGATCTTTCAGAAATAGTATTGGGAACCAAAAGTAAGATAAGATATATAACTTAAGAACTTAGGCATATTTAAAATAAATGCATAAAAATAATGTCATATTTGAAATAAATCTGCATATACAAGAAAAGTACAAAACACACATTAGGGTATCTTCCCACAGTTCTGAGGGGTGGGTAGAGAGAGAAGAAAAAGGAGGAAAAACCAAAATAAGATGCACCTTTTATGGATAGCTGATGACTCTGTCATGAAATTAGGAGTATGACCAACCCATGTCTCTACATATTGGTTTATATATTTATATACAAATACTATCCAAAAGTCTAACTTGCATATAATATCCCACTATTTTTTTTGACAGAGGGAGACAGGGAGAGAAAGAGAGATGAAGAATCAATTTTGTTTAGATTTTCATCTGAATTTAGTTTTTCTGACAGTTGTGTATGTGGTGCTGGGATTTGAACCCAGATCCTCATGCATGCCAGACAAGCACTCTAACCACTGAGCAACTGCTCTAGCCCCCACATGACCACTATTTTCAAGAAGTAGTTTAAGAAGAGACTTTCATATAATCATTTAATTTATAAAAGTAACTATATATCAATATGAGTCCTAATGTCATTGTAAACACATGAATATCTTCTTCCAAAATCATGCTTTGAAATGATTGGAGGAAATATCTTGTTTCTTTCCATTTTGTCTCAAAGGTTTTGATTTCTGGAAAACTACATCTGTAATTTTATTCTGTACTTCATTAGCAATTTTACTGTTTATGTAAGTTCCCTTTTACTCCATTTTTAACTCCTTATTAATGACAAAAGTTAAAATTTTAAAACTCTTTTGGGCTGTATTAGTCAGGGTTTTTGAGAGAAATAGAAATAACAAGAAATCTATCTCTATCAATCTCTGTATTTATCTGTCTATATAGCTTGTAAGGTATTGGCTCACATGGAGACTGAGAAGCCTCACAATTTGCCATATGAAAGCTGGAGGCTCAGCAGAGCTGGTGGTGGAGTTTGAACTCCTGAAAGATGGAGTGTCAGTGGTGTAGATTTCAGTTTGAGTTTGAGGCCTGAGAACTAGGAGCACCAATGTCAGGATGAAATCTTTGTCTCATCTCAGCCATCAAGCAGAGAAACTCCAAACTTCCTCTGCCTTTGGGTTCTACTCAGGTCTTCAGAGGATTGGATAACGCCCACCCACATTGGGGAGGGCCCTCTGCTTTACACAGTCCAAGTCAAATGCTAATCCCTCCCAGAAACCTCCAGATACAAGTACCTGGAAATCTAATCAGATATCTGGGCATCTGGCCCAGATGACTTGACTCATAAAATTACATAAAATTAACTTATATATGGGCTAGTGACTGGGTTTATATTTTTAAAAACCATTTCTCATAATGAAGTTAGGAGAAAAATTTGAAAAAACTTACACCATAGTCTGCACATGTTTAAAAATATTTATTTTTATTGTTTTAGATATTTTTTATTGATGTACAGTTATACATAACAGTGGGGTTCATTTTGACATAATCATATGTGCATGGAATATAATTTGTGCAAATTCAGTCCCCACTACTTCTTGTTTCCCTCCTCTCCTCCTGCTTTCCCTACTTTGCTCTCCTAGTCTTCCTTCTATTTAATTATTGTTTTTTAAATTGGTACTTTATACACATACATAAAGATGAAATTCACTGTGCTGTATTTGTATATGTACATAATATAATTCAATCAATTTCAGTCTGTAGTTTCTTCTTTTTCTCTTCCCTCTTTCCATCTAACTCATTCTTGTGCTCCACTGATCTCCTTTGAATTTTCATGAGATTCCCCCACCCACTTTATTTTTTTATTTCTTTCTAGTTTCCACATATAAGAATAAACATTTGACCCTTGACTTTGTGAGTCTGGCTTATTTCACCTAGCATTATGTTTGCCAGTTCCATCTGTCTATCAGCAAATGCCGTAGTTCATTCTTTTCTTTATGGCTGAGTAAAACTCCATTGTGTATATATACCAACCACATTTTTCTTTATCCATTCCTCTGTTGACAAGCACCTGGGCTGGTTCCATAACTTGCTATTTTGAATTGTGCTGCTAGAAACATTGATGTGAATGTATCATTATAGTATGCTGATTCTAGTTCTTTTGGATAAAAACCAAGAAGTGAGATAGCTAGGTCATATATTGATTCCATTTCTAGTCTTTGAGGAATCTCCACACTGTTTTCCAAAGTAGTTGTACTAATTTTCAGTGCTACCAACAATGTATAAGTGTACTTTTCCCTCCATACCAGCATTCATTATTGTTTGTATTCTTGATGATTGCCATTGTAATGAGTGAGATGAAATCTCATTGCACCTTTGGTTTGCATTTCCCTGATTGCTAGTTGCTAGGGATGTTGAGTTTTTTTCATATATTTTGTTGACCATTTGTATTTCTTCATTTGGGAACTGTCTGTTTAGTTATTTTGCCCCTTTATTGATTGATGAATTGATGTGTGTGTGTGTGTGTGTTAAGCTTTTTGAGTTCTGGCAAAGACTTTCTACTATACTGTAGATTCTCTCTTCATACTCTTGTTTCCTTTGCTGTGCAAAAGTTTTTTAATTTGATGCCATCTCATTTACTGATTCTTGGTTTTATTTCTTGAGTTTTACAGGTCTTATTAGGGAAGTTACTGCCTGCACCAATGTATTAGAGTGTTAATCCTCTGTTTTCTTCTGATAGTTGAAAAATTCCTGGTCTTATTCCTAGATCTTTAATCCACTTTGATTTGACTTTTGTGCAGGATGAAAGATAAGGATCTAGTTTCATTCTTCTACACATGGATATCCAGTTTTTCCATCCAAAAGTATGAATGTATGGCATTTGCAGGTGAATGAAAATGTGTTTTGGGAGCCTTTGTTAAGTATCAGATGTTTGTATCTATGTGGGTTTGTCTCTATGTCTCAATTGGATTCAATGGCCTTTAGGACTGTTTTGATGCCAGCACCATGCTGTTTTTGTTACTATATCCCTGTAGCATAACTTGAGGTTCAGTACTGTGATACCTCCAGTGTTGGTGTTCTTGCTCAGTATTGTGTTGGGTATTCTGGGTCCTTTATTCTTCCAAACGAATAGAATGCTGTTTGTCTGGTTCTGTGAAGAATGTCATCATTATTTTGATGAGGATTGTATTGAATCTGTATAATGCTTTTGTGAGTATGGTCATTTTGACAGTATTAATTCTGTCTATCCAAAAACATGGTAAGTCTTTCCATCTTCCAAAGTTGTCTTCAATTTCTATTTTTTATACCATTAGTTAATTAATTAATTTATTTATTTTTTATTTTTGAACAACCATACAAGTTTTTAACAAAATAATATAAAATGTGTATAGATTCTGGATATTACAATTACCCCCAGGAGTGCCCCCCCCCAATTACCCACCTTTGTCCCTCCCTTCCCCTTCCCACAATATCTCTAAAAAAGGATTATGTTGTATAACATTACATCTTATCTGGATTTAACACATGATAATAGACCAACTTTCTCACTGGCCAGGGTCTAGTCCCAACCTCCACAGATGAGTGGAGACAATCGACCATTGGTTCTCTGGGTTAAGCTGATTTTACTCAGCATAATTTATTTATTTTATGTGGTGCTAAAGATCAAACCCAGTGCCCAGTGCCTCACATGTGCTAGGCAACTGCTTTGCCACTGAGCTATGAGCCTAGCCCTCTTTAATTTCTTCCTTTAGTGTTCCACAGTTTCTATTGTAGAGGAATTTCCCCTCCTTGGTTAGTTTAATTCCAAGTTTTTTTTTTTTTTTGAGGTTATTGTGAAAGATTAGTTTCCTGATTTCTTTTTTTTTTTAGCAGATTGTTATTTTAATCTAGGAAAGTTATTGATTTAAAGTTGTTGATCTTATATCCTGGTACTTTACTGACTTGTTTATCAGTTCTAGAAGTCTCCTGGTGGAGTTTTTTGAGTATCCTAGATATAAGATCATGTCATCAGCAAAAAGAGATAATTTAAATTCTTCTTTTACTATTTGTATCATTTTAATTTTCTTTTCTTCCCTGATTGCTTTGACTAGAGTTTCAAGAAATATGTTAATTAGGAATAGTGAGAGTGAACATCCTTGTCACTTTCCTGATTTTAAACAAAATGCTTTCAGGTTTTCTCCATTCAGTATGAGTTTGGCTTGGATTTTGATACATATCCCTTATAGTGTTGAGATAAGTTCCTTCTATCCATAGTTTCTCTAGTGTTTTTAACATGAATGAGTGCTGGTTTTGTCAAAGGTTTCTTTCTGCATTTATTATCATGTGATTCTTGTCCTTAATTCTGGGTTTTATTTGTTTTGGTAAATTACAATTACTGATTCGTGTATGTTGCATCTATAGGATGAAACCCATTTGATTATGGTATATTATATTACTAATGTGTTTCAAATTCCATTTGCCAATATTTTATTAAGGATTTTTGCATCTGTGTTCATAAGTGATATAGGTCTGAAGTTTTCTTTCCTTGATGTGTCTTTGTCTGGTTTGGTATGAGTATGAAACTGGCTTCATAGAATGAATTTGGGAGTTTTCCTTTCCTTTCTATGTCATGAAATAATTTGAGGAGGATTTGCATTAGTTCTTTAAAGATCTGGTAGAACTTGACTGAAAATCCATTTGATCCTGGTCTTTTCTTTGTTGGAAGTCTTTTCATTGCCAGTTCAATCTTATTTCTTGTTCTTAGTCTGTTTAGGTTTTCTATATTCTCAGAGATCAATCACATAGGTCATATGTGTAGAAATTTGCTGATATCTTCTATGTTTTCTGTTTTTTTTGGAGTATAAATTTTCAAAATAGTTTCTAATGATTATTTGGATTTTAGAAGTGACTGGTGATGTCTAATTTTTCTTCTACAATTTTGTTAATTTGGGCCTTCTCTATCTTTCTTTTGGTTAGTTTTGTTAAGGGTTTATCAATCTTATTTATCGTTTCAAAGAAATAATTCTTTTTCATTGATCTTTTATAGTATTTTCTTATTCTCAATTTTATTAGTTTTGGCTCTGATCTGAGTTCGTGTCTGCTACTAATTTTGGAGTTAGTTTAGTCTTCCTTTTCTAGGATCTTGAGGTGTAATATTAGGTTATTTATTTTGTCTCTTTTTTTTTTTTAAGAGAGAGGGACAGTGAGAGCGATAGAGAAAAAGAGAAACAACTTTATTTAGTTTTTCACATGGCTTTAGTTGCTCCAACACTTAGTTGTGTACGTGGTGCTGGGGTTTGAACCCGGTTCCTTGTGCTTGCCAGGCAAGCGCCGAAACCGCTGAGCCACTGCTCCAGCCCCAAGGCTCTTTCTTTTTTAATGTAGACACTCAATGCTATAAACTTTCCTCTTAGACCTGCTCTCATAATATATCAGAGATTTTGCTATGTTTTGTGTTTCTGTTCTCATTTGTTTCTAATAATTTTTTTATTTATCCGCTGATTTATTTCTCATTCAAAAGTATATTATTTAATCACCAGTTGTTAATTGATTTCTGTTTTTCTCTTGTTATTGTGTTCTAATTTTATTCCATTATGGTCTAAATAGAGTGTAAGGGATTTTCCATTTTTTGGCATTTATTGTGTCTTACTTTGTCCTGAAATGTGGCATATTGTAGAGAAGGTTACATGTGCTGCTGAGAAGAAGTTTTATTTTTATATGAAGAAATATTCAATAAATTGTCTGTTAGGTACATTTGATTAACAATACTTATTATTTCTGAAGCATCTTAATTTATTTCTGGATGATCTGTCTACTGATGAGAGAGGTATGCCAAAATTACCCAGTCTTATTGTATTGGGGTCTATTTGATTTCTTTATATTGAGGAGGGTTTGTTTTATGTACATAGGTATACCAACATTTGTGACATATCTTGTTGGATTATTTCCTTAACCAGCAAGAAGTGTCCCTCTTTATCTCTTCTGATTAATTTGGCTTGAAATCTACTTTGCCAAATGCAAGAGTAGCTAATCCTACATGTTTTTAGTCCTGATTTGCATGATATCTTTTCTTCATCTTCAGCCTTTGGATGTCTTTGCTGTAAAATGAGTCTCTTATAAATAACATGTAGTCATGTCTTATTTTTTAAAGCATTCAGCCAATCTACATCTTTTGATTGGAGATTTTAGACCATTTACATTCAAAGTTATTATATTGAAAGAACTTTTATTTCCTGCTATTTTGATTTATTTCTAATGCTTAATTCAGACTTGTTTCTTATTTAGTTGACTTTTCTTCTAATGAGATTCATCCATATGCTGGCTGTGATATTTATTTTTCATTTCTTTTTTGTGAAATATTTCGTTTAGTTTGTTTTATAGAGCTGGCTTAGTGTTTATGAATTCTTTTAGTTTCTGATTATCATGTGAAGTTTTCATTTTACTTCAGTTCTGAAGGATAGTTTTATAACAATCTTGGTTAGAAACTGTTATCTTTCAGGGTTTGATATATTTTATTCCAAACCCTCCTGACTTTAGGGTCTGGGCTAAGAAATCAGAAGAAAGTCTAATTAACTAGCCTCTAAATGTGATCTTCCAGTTTTCTCTTGAAGCTTTTAAAATTATACCCTTATTCTGTGTATTAGGAATTTATTTGGAATGTGTCTTGGAGAGGATCTTTTTTGATCTTGCCTATTTGGGGTTCTAAATGCCTGTTCTATTTGGATTTTCATCTGATTCCAAGGATTTGGAAATTTTGTTGATATTATTTTATTGAAAAGCTTGTGCATTCCTATTGTTTGTATTTTGGTGCCTTTTTCTATGCCAGTGATTCTTAGAATTATTCTCTTAATGTTATTCCAGATTACTTGAATATTCAAAATGTTTTCCACAGTTCCTCTAATCCAGGTATAAAGTTGTAGTAATGTTCTTGAAAATGATGAAAAATTAGTCACTAAAGATAGTAAAACTACTTTTCACCATATGGGAGTTGAAAAATTGGAGAAGAGAAAAAAATGAGCAAGAAGAAAAAAAGAAAGATAAAATAAAAGATAGAAAAATAATACAAAGTAAGATTAAAAACAAGAAGAAGAAAAGATAGGGGGAGGTGTTGAGGAAGGAGCAGGTAATGCAAGAGGGAAAATAAACAAACAGGAACAAGTGTAAACCTGATCTAGGAAAGCAAAGATAGAAAGAATGATTCCAGTTAATACTTTAAAACATTAGAAGAAAAACAAATGAGCTGGGGGCTGCAATGTTGCAGCTGCAGTGGTTACAGCGCTTGCCTGGCATGGGTGAGGATGTGATTTCAAACCCCAGCACCACGTACACAATGAAGTGTCAGAGCAACAAAAACCAGATGAAAAACTGGATAAAATTGTTTCTCTTTCTCTCTCACACACATTGTCCCTCTCTCTCTTAAAAGAAAAGGAACAGTTGTCAATTCAATATGAAAAGTAATATCTAGAAGATTAAAATTGATATTAAAATTATTTATGATAATCCATGACAAGGTGGGGTGATATCTTATTGAGTCTTCCTGTTTTGGATTTCATCAGGATTTGGCCCATCACTCGTTAGGTTTACCTTTACATTTTCCTGGGTATAGAGGTAGTGATCACACCTTCTCACCTTTGGTACAATTCTAGTAGGCTCCTGAAATCTTTGGTGTGTCCAGGTACCTACATCTTTCTGTTGAGTCAAGAGGAGATAGTCCCTAATTGTTTGTGACTTAGCAGTCAGGTTATTCCCTGGTAGGGGGTGTAGTCTTCTGTGCCCCCTGAAGAAAAGCTTCATGTCTGCAGTGCTGTTAAATCCAGTGTGAGCTCCTCTGTAGTATTTTGGAGTGTTCAGGCTATGCCTATGTAATGTAGAGAAGTATTGTAGTCTGTTTGATGTGGTGCTAGGTGGCCCATGGGGGTTTGGAGGACTGCAGGTTGCAGGTCAGTTCAGTGGGCTTGTACTTGGGCATGCAGGGTGGTGGCTAGTTTTCTGTCTTTCCTCTGTAATTTGTATTAGGTCTATAAAATTCTCCACTGGCTTCTTGGGGTTATCCTTAGGAATTGCCCTCTGTGGCTCCATGCATCCAAATGAGTATTGAGCTAACTGATAACTTGGGGGTCCACAGCTGTGGACCCTCCTAGAGGTGCTGGGGGCACAGGAGCTACTTCTCTTGTAACTCAGGGTTTCTCACCAGCTGGTGCTCGTTCATCAGCCTAGAGGCTCTTGTCTGCATTCTTGGAGGGTACTACATTTATGGGCTATTTCTGTTAATTGTCAGGGATGGGCTGTTGCTGGCTGCTGTGGGATGCTGAGAGCCTACTACCCCTGCAGGACCTTCTATTTAGCAGGATAGAGCTTGGTGGCTGTCTGCAATTGTAAGGCCTGTGAGTGCCTCTTCAGGTGGTTTGTGGCTCTGAAACCTCATCCCTGGCTGCTGCAGATCACAGGGGGTTTTACCTGTCATTGTGATGGAGGGTAGGGTGTCAGTCCATCTTTGCCTGAGTGTCTGTGGAGGATGTAGGGAGAAATGACTTGAAGATAGCACTGTTGGGGAGTGATTTGGTCTCAGGTCAACTCCACCCCACTCGCCTTGGGGTCTGGTGACAGGGAGGAGGGTTACAGGAAGCTTCAGCTAGCAGCAATCTCTCTACAAGTTCCTCCAAACTGGTTCTGATTGCTGAGAAAAGCTATTTCAGAGGCATTCCCTCTGGTTTTATTTGCTGCTTTATGTAGGTGAGGGGAAGCTGTATTCATTTAATTTATTCTAGGAAGGCTGGCTAGTTGTGGACACTACAGAACGGCTGCACCACCCCACATAGCCTTCTGTCCACAGTTTGGGCTGCACTCTGATCTCCTTCTCTGACTTTGCTGCTCCTGTCCCATTTTAACTTGGTCTGCTTTTCTTTCCAACCGTGGTTAAGGAAGTAAGCTTATGGGCTTTTCCTCTCCCTCTTTCTCTCTTTATGATCCCTCTCCTTGACCCACTGTGGTGATGGTTTGGGGGTTGAGGAATTCTGTTCTTATTCCATTTCAGTAACCAAATTCCAAGTCCCTGCAAATCTCAAGCTGTCTGATACTGAGTTTTACTCTGTCACTCAACTCTCTGGTGAGTTGTTTCATTTTCACTGCTTCATTTCTGGGCTATGTAGGAGTTGAGAGTTGCTGTCTAGATCTACTCTGCCATCTTTCCTTCTCTCCAGAGAAAACTATTTTAAATTGCAAGGTTTTAGGTCATTTCCTGACTTTCAGGGTGCCTGGCTTTCTCCCTATAGATTTTCCAGTACCTGCATGAACAGACATCTGAGTCTCCTAAGCACAGAAGAGGGAGCCTGGAGATCCTGAACACATTTTATAACTGAATATTGGTTGTTATGTTTAAGCCATAGTTTGAGAAGTTTGAGATGCACTGGGAATCATTCCCAAGTACCCATACACTGATGTTAGGCTGAAGAGCTGTTTTAAAATTAAATCTATTTTTTCATGGTTATACTTGATTTGCTGATGAGGCCTATCATTCATTAAGTAATTATTTGTGAATGCTTATTATCCTATGTATGCATATAAAATCAAATAGGAGAGGTTAACAAGTTGCTTGTTTTTGAATAATGAATAGATGCAGAAAGATGTCCTGAAACTTGTGGAAGCTAGAAAATGCCCAGGTTATCAATCTGTCAAGAGCAGCATAAGTTATGGAGACCATCGTCTAGAACCTGCTCTGCGTTCTTGGCAAAGCAATTAGGCCAAAATCAGTTACTGTGTAGCTAGGGAGCGCTCTGTTCCTGGCTTCCAAGTTAGATTGGGGAAACTGAAGGTCTCTAACTCAGAGCAGAGAGGTGCCTCCTCTGCTTCCAGGATGGCCTGATGAACAGGGCAAGACAATGGTATCTGGATGCTAGATCTAGGCAGGGTGCTTTCAGAGTGGGGTGTCTGCTATACTGTGAGCCTGTGGTCACAGGCTTTCAGAATTGTGAAGCAATAGAAATGATTGAGTGAGTTTCGGTTGCACATATTTAAAAACAGTGCATCCAGGCCTAGTCTCAAGGGATGGCAGAAAAGGAAATGCCTTCGCTTTTATGTTAGCTTTTATAGCACTAAAATTATGTTGCATTAGAATTTTTAAAATAACGAGTATCTGGATTTTAAAATTTTTGCTTCAAGATTTAGAGATGAAGGACATCTGAGATCAGGTCATTTTTATGTAAATTAGCCAGAGAATAAGTGACTTGGATCTAGGAATAAGGCCTGGGAAACATTGATAGCAGCAACCATTCAGATATTCTAGGTCCAAACACCTGGATCTCCCCATCCCTACCCTCAATTGTTTGTGTTCATGAAGCTGAAAATATTGTTAACAATAAGGCAAGGAAAGCACACTCTAGTTATAGGGAAAAAAATCTTAGGTTTGATGAGGTGAATTTTCTTTTCCCTTTATTCCCGTAATACAAACAGCAACCATTAATATCTGACTTCCAAATGGATGAGGAAGGAAAATAACATTTGAAGTAACTGATTATTCATTGGGGATAATTTGTGAAACACTGTTCATCTATAGTTATGGTCTTATCCTATCTTTTTCAATATATACATAAAGTTATTTAATATTTGGGCAAGTTATTTAATATTTGTGATTTAGTTTCATTACCGGTAAAATAAAGATAATTAGATTACATCAAGATTAAATGAAATAACATCTTTTACATTTATTTAATTAGTGAATGACACATGGTAAACAATAAATTCTAGCAATTATAGTAGGGTCACAATTTACACAAAATGATTGATTTTTTTTTAAAGCAAATTCTATTTTCTATAATTAAGCCCACTTTGTCCTTGAATCTCCCAGTCCAGTCTGCCTTGACCAGACACCTTATTCTTTCTTTCTTATTCTGGTATTTTCAGTCCAATAAGTGACTTTTCAACTGCATTCAAATAATTTTACAGTCACTCTCTTAGCTACTTTTATGTGTGTTCTCAGCATCCATTTTTTTATTTATTAATTTTATAAAATGTCTCCCTTTTGTCCTTTCTACCACTTTCTAACAGAAACTATATATTATTCTGGCAACAGGAAAGACATACATGGTCTTATGGTCTCCACTCAAGGTTTCTTGCCCTGCTTTTGCTTTGGGCGTCAGTTTTTGTTACTGTGGTGTCTGTAGTGATGCTTTTTGGTGTGCCTATTCCCTGAAAATCTTGAGCTGGCATCTACTGAGACATAGCTGGTCAAATTGCCCTTTTCTCTAATTTCAAAAGCTCTGAACCTTGCAACAACTTCTTGACCTCAAATATTTTCCTCTCTCCTACCTGCTACCCCCACCATCATATTTCTGTTTCTCTAGGTGGTGAGAGTAGGGATGCTAAGAACTCTTGTTTTTTCTACTTCACTCTGTTGTCCTGAAATCATCTGTCCTTAGTTATTGCTAGTCTAATTTGTTCATGTTGAGTGTAGCACCATGTTGAATGTGGAGCTTTCCTAAGAGGTTTGCTGTGTCTTTGGTTAGGAGAGGAGAACACTAAGTCCTGCTATTTAGCAATTTATGCTTAAACGATCTGGGTGCTTCTCCTTTTCTCCACTGATTTTTAGTTTCATTCTGAGCTATGAGTCATGAAGCTTGAATGGGAACACATTTTTCTCTTGTGCTCTGCTCTGTCCTCCTCCTCTGGCACCAGGAAAGGACTAGTGTGTCCCGTGTGACAGTCACTTCTTTAAATCACGGCTCATTGTAAAAATTCTGTGCTGCGGTTGTCCGTGTTTAGCTTGAGCATATAAAGCTTTAACTTTCACAGAAAACCCTTTTTTTCCCCTTCCTAACTTGCCTGACTATTGCAAATCAAATTATAGAAGGAAAAAAATGTGAAGGGAGGAAGTATTTTAAAAGCTAATTTAAACAGAAAGTAATAAGCTGCGACAGTCAGAAGATCAGGACCAACTCATGGCTGAGCTTCCAGGAGTAAATCAGAACAATATCAGGTACTACATATCAAGGTGGCTGGTACTGCTGCCACTTCAGTGCACTGGTCATACAAATGTTTATTCCAGCATCTACCACTTCAGATACGATCCATGTCATGAAATGCATGCTTGCTTCGACCCTGCTTCTTGCCAGCCACAACATGAAGTGCTTCATTTATGCTGCAACAGAAAAATGAAAAGCCTCCATGACTGAGATTGTCAACATAAAGCAGCTCACAAGCCTGGAATCTGCTTACTAACTCCCTCACATATCACATGCAGTTCCATCTGTTTGGTAGAGACCAGATCATGTGTGGAGTTCAAACTATATTACAGTGTGGGGAGTCCTTAGTTTTCTCTCTTCTGTTGTTAGCAAAGGACTTTTCTAAAAAAAAAGAAAAAAAAAGGACATTTCTAAAGGGTTGGGTGTTCAGAGAACGACAAAAGTTGCCACAGGGAGGGAAGTTAAAATGTCTCTATAAGCAGGATGGTGGGACAGAATTCTTCTTAGAAGTTGAGGAAACAGGAAAGAGAGTAAGGTTTTTGTAAGCAGCTGTCATTTCCTCTCATTTTAGATTTTTTCCCCCAAGGTGGCACTTATATAAATATTCATGAATATAATTTCTTTGGACTACAGGAGGAGTGAATCTCCCTCAAAGTCAAATGGTAGAAGTGGCCTGACCCCGATGAATAACTCCTACATTTATTTGCCTCAAACAGATGTTGATTAATCAAAGTTTGATTCCATAAGCATTTATGGAATATACACTATATTTAAGGCATTCTGGTGAGTAATGAGAGGATTTATATTTCTTCATTTATTTTTATCACATCATTAGATTCTCCAGACAGTTAAGAAACATATGGGAAAGAAACTTTCTTTATCAAAATTGTAGGGAGGAGGAGAAAACAATTACCCCAGCACACAGCGTGCATGCAAGAGCTCACACAAAGGGGTTGGCAGATTGGAGCAGGTAGTGCTGTGGTTCCAAGTTTCCACTGTGGTGCTTGTTGCGCTGTGTGAGCTCCATGGTGATAACACTTGCAACCATCCCCATAATGACCCGCGGCAGCATCTGACTTCATGAAATTGGAATTTTATTACCTTATTTGTGGCTCTCCTTCGCTTTCAGGAAAAGAGCCAACCTATTCTTTTGGGCTGTTCACACATGTCTGTTTCACTTTGTTTTCTAGCACTCAGGGAAAGCACCCGTTTTCCTTCTGCAACCCTGGGCATATCATGCATTGACTCCACACGTATTTGCTCTGTGAGAAAGAAAGGCCCTACTTGATTTGCTGAACCAAATGACTCGGTTCCTTGTTGTACCTTGGCATGCAGCATGCAAAGGCATATATTCTAACCTTAATAACTCAGCCTCCTGAAATGAGCCACCAGTCCTTCCTGTCCTTGTTTGATCTTACTTGGTTTAGCATGGTTTTTAAAACTTAAGTTTATTCATCACTGCAATACGAATAGCTGCTTGATATTGCTGTTCAGTTAGGTAAGAACAAATAACTCTTAATCTGTGGAACAGATTTGCAAGTCTATTTGTGAAAAAAAAAGGGCATGGTACTATTAGAGGCAAAACATGTAATTTTCAATGAGTAATTTCTCTATCCTGTGGCTAAGGCCCAATCTCTCTGTAAATGCATGCCCTTTGGTGAGTTTGCTTTCTTTGACAAAGGGGTACATTATTTACTCTAAAAGTCGGAGGTCAAAAATGAAGAATGCAAAATATTTTATTTAGGAATTTTGCTAAGAACGTGTTACAGTAGTAAAGAAAGGGAAGGAAAAGAAAATACCTTTATCAAAGTTCAGACTCATCAGTCCTGGGAACCTGTTTGTCTTAGTGACACCGATGACACTGATGACATCGATGCACTGCCTTTTTACCTGTTACAGGATTTTGCAACCTGGTTGTATCAGCTTCATTTGTCACCTGGGTAATTCTGGTATTGGAAACTTCCCTACAGAGCAAAGTTCTACCATATAAAGAGGATTGTCTGGTTTCTTAACCTCTTACTGATTATGTGTTTTAGAAATCCTAGAAGTAAATAGCAACTTTTCCCCTCTTCCTTTTTGCTTGTTACTTGTGATGCTGCTTCTCTGAGGTTTGAATTTTGTATTAGGCTTTTGTCCTGTCTTTGACATCAATGCCACATCATTTTAGGTCAAATCTTACAAAACAAAACCTAAGAATTGGAGTTATGACCTTGTTAATTCGGAAAGCAGAAAAATTGCTTTTATCTTTTAAAGACTTGGTTTCAAGGATATGGAATTATTTCTGGTTAGTTATATACACTAATTTTTGCCTTTTTTGCTTAAGAATCTCTATTTCAGGGTTAATGCATACTGATTCTGACTTTCTGGCATCATACACATGCCTAGGAACTGTAAATGAAATGAATTTCAAGGCATAAAGTGAAATGAAGTGTTGGAGATTGTGGGCTAGAACAAAACTGCACAATATATAATCAGAATTCAGATCATCTATTAATCTTTATGTGGAAACTGATCTACTCAGCATATGCATGAACTTAGACTTCAGTATCTTAATGTACTTAAATGTGACTGGACAAGACATATTGCTAGGAGTCTTGGTTTTTTTCACTCAGGATACTTATATACTCTGGGTTGTTACATGAATACTCTGAGAATTAGTCCTTAAGTGATATTTTACCTAGTCTACATTCACAATTTGTATTACAATAAAGTGCCAGATATAGGCAAGAGTTTGATGAATAACAAAATTAACAAAAGCATGTTGTACTTTTCATAAGAACACTTTCAGGTTCTCCTACGAAGTCTAGACAATTCCACTTATAAGAAGATGGCTGCTGTTTTCGAAGCAGATTTCTATTTTGAAAAAGAGATTCTGCATTCAGACCCAGTGGCCTCAAGGAAATTCACAGCAAAAGAAGGTTGTAATGTTAAGTGTACAGGAAAGGAACAAGAATAAAATAAAATTGAATGTGAATTTAAGAAGAATAAGTTTCTGGGCTGCATTTGGATTTCCCACAGGTCTTGAGGGCATGTTTTTTTCTAACATGAATGAATTGGTGTTCATCATGATATGCTGAATATACCAAGAAGATGTCCAATTATATCGATATCTTTTTATTATGAACATAAAATTCATTTTTGTAATTTTATTTATTATTAGTAAAATAAATAAGTAATAATTAGAACCGTTTAATATGTCGATGGTTATACTATTACCAGAAAAACTTGGTGCTGTGTACAGCTCTTTTCCTTTAAAGAGATTAGAAAATGTGGTTAGGAGAGTACTTGATCTACAGATGTGTGGATCCAGTGGAGTGGGAGCTTTAAGGTCACTTAACCCTAACTGTGGCCCAGCTCTGTACTAATAGAACAAAAAGGGTCACATTTGGAAAATGGAATAGCAGTTTTCTATATATTCACAAATAATTCAACAAAAGACAAACTTTTCCCTCTACTTCTTTCCTTCATTTAATTAATTAGGGTTTAATTCTCTGTAAAGACTAAGAAAAGTTATTGTTTTGGTTTCTATTTTATTCAAGACATTTACTTAATACTTACATAGTATAAAATAAGTGGAAAATAGCAAAAATATTTTAAAGTAATCTAGAGATTTTTAAAAAGGGATATTAAGGAGATTAGAAAAATGTAAGATTCCAGAATTTAAAAAATATTCATGTTGTTAATTCAGTTGATATGAAAGAAACATAATACCCAGAGGTTTTTAGCCAAATCTTGCCCATTAACTTGGGTTGTCTCTGACAAAGGGCGCTACAAGTGGCATGAGAATGAACTGAGAGACTGGAGAAAAGGCTGGTTCATCAGTTCTACTCAAGGATGGTGATAAAGGTAGCATGGCTGTTTGTATTTTCTGTTTAGAATGTTGAAAAGTGGACATGTTTAATTTAAAAGCAAAATGAATGAGAACTAAAATTCTTTTCCATTATGTGCTATAAATTCTTCCTGAGTAAATGGCTTCATGTCCCCAGGAGAGAGGTGTTGAGGGCCTTGAGAGTTCTGTCACTCTCCTGTACTCTCTGCACTGATAGGTTTCTCATGGAGTTATCTGTTGCCTTCATGCTCTCTCTACTTTTTGTAATTAAGTACATTCTCAGTAAGGGAATTGGAAGTTATTCATGTTAAATGCTAAACCCTAAGAAATGGATAGAGATTCAGTCATCAGCTGGGCGGTAAAGGAAGGATATGGGACTGTCTTACTGCCCTGTCCTCACTTCATGTGACATAGATGCACATAAGCCAGGGAATTCCAAAGAGGAGAAGGAGGTGCGAGCATTTTTGGTGGTGCTCAAAATAGTCCACATTAGAACACACACAAGCACAATCTCCTACATTAAAGTTACATTCTGGTTTTATAATACACATATGATGTTAGCACTTTTATGTGCACATAAAATATAAATAAACATTAATGGAAATCATGACAAATTATTTTTTCCTGGTTAAACCATAATGCTAGGTATTTCAGAGGTTATTTGTCTAGATACTTATCAGTGTACTTGCCCATAAAATTGGCTTTGTTTTCCAAACACTTGATGAATTATGTGCTTACTTAAATTATTCTTCTCCGCAGTTTCTTCTTTCATTGCCTCTGTTCTCACCTCTATCATCATCAAATGTGTTCATTGTTAGATGAGGAAGAGTTTGCAAGAGGTTCTTATTTGGAGTCTGGAATCTTGACCTTTGGTAACCTCCTTTACCTTTTTACATCTCATTTGTGATCTCAAGAAGATTTAAGTTACATTTCATCCAGAATTTCCAGGGCTTAAAAAAAGATAAATCACATTTTTGATAAATCCAGAAATGGAGTACAATTGTACTCCATTGTTTGTCAATCACAATAAAAGCTTTCTTGTTACTCTTCTATTCTGTTTTAATATACAGCTGAATAAATTCCTCCTTATTACCCTTCTTTATCCCCTGAATTCTTAACTATTATTGTCTGCTCTTTCTTTCAGCAAAATTTAGTATTAATTTTGTTAAGTTCAAAATATATGTTGCCATTGAGAATTTCTTTATGTGTGTATTAGTAGCAAGATTGCTACGCACTTTCAGGAGCCATCCTCTAGTCATTTCCTCTAGCTCTCAGTCAAAGAACTACTCTTTTTCACATTAATAGATAGTTCAGACCTTCATTTCCTCAAGATCTGGCACATACCTTTATAAGATGAGGCTATAAAAGTTGAACCATTTTGAGGGTGAACACCCATATACCCACCTCTGGTCTTTAACGGTCTGTTTATCTTGCTTTATCACCTATGAATCATCCGGCAATCCATCAGTATGTAGCTTATTTTTTTATATAACTCAAAGTAAATTGAAGATAAGAGTATATATCCCTATAAAAACTTCAGCATATATTATTAATCAGAATTTAGTATTTGTTTATAGCTTTTAATATTTGAATTAAAATTTAGATATAAATAAATGCAAAGATCAGAGTATATTAACTGAATTGTTTAAATGTATACTTGAGCTTTTACAGCATATTGAAGATTGCCACTTCTATCAATATGTTCATTATTATCATCACCTCACAAATTTCTTGCCTACAAGAGGTGACTGTTATTTTTATATTTGATTGCTTTGCAGAGTTGTAGTATATGAAGTAACTGATTGATATTGAATGATTTTGGCAGGAAGTAACAAAATACCTGACACGTAGTAAAGATCAAAAGTTAAATTTTGTCTTATAACAAATGCTTGGAGGGAAGCATCTGTTAGTATTAATTTAGTGACAAAACAATGTTAAGGACTAAGTCTCTAGAAGTACTCTGATTTTCCAAGTTTGAAGTATCTACTGTAACCTCTGGCCTTGCTAAACAATAATTATTTATTTATTCAATAAATACTTTTGTATGTTCCAGGCACCTCTTGTAATGCCTAGAATGGACCAACAAACAAAATTTCTATGTTGAAGTAGGAATAAATAGGAAGATACAACCGGAGTCTATTCCTCTTTTAATCATGAAGGTAAAAGCTTTATCAGAACACCTTTTATCCCTTTGGCATAGTCAATAGGTTAAATACCCACTCTGTTGTAGAAAAGCAGGCATTGTTGAGGACATTCTGTTTGCAAAGAGAGGACCTCGCACACACACACACACAGGAAGGAGGACATTGCCCATTAAAAATTGCACATCTTAGTTGCAGAATGGCAGTGCACCATTACCTTTTACAGAGAACAAACAGACTTGTAAGAATGTTCTGCGTACTCTCTGACATTCCTCAGCTGAAACTGTTATCTTTCTCCCATTTCTGCAGTAGGCAGAATAATGGGCCTCCTAAAATGTCCATGTCCTAAACCCTGGAATTTTTTAACATATTATGTGATAAGGCAAAGTGAAAGTTTAAGTTGTAGGTGGAATTAAGATTACTGTTCAGGGGCTGGAGCAGTGGCTTAATGGTTACAGAGCTTGCCTGGTATGCATGAGGATGCAAGTTCGAACCCCATGTACACAACCAAGTGTTGGAGCAACGAAAGCCACATGAAAAAGTAAATAAAGGGGTTGGGGATTTCGCTCAGTGGCAGAGCGCTTGCCTAGGACTCGCAAGGCCCAGAGTTCAGTCCTCAGCCATGAAAAAAAAAGTAAATAAAACTGATTCTCTCTTAAAAAAAAAAAAAGATCACTGCTTAGCAGACTTTGACATAGGATATTATTTAAGATGGGTTCTCATGATAAAAGAGGGAGGTGGAATCACTGTTAGAGTGTTGTGATATGAGAAGACTTGACTAGTGATTGTTGACTTTGAAAATTAGAGAAAGGGGCCACAGACCATGCAATGTAGCCTCTACATGCAGGAAGAGGTAAAGAGCCTCCAGAAAAAACTCAGCCACACTGGCATCTTGACTTTAGCCCACTGGCACCTATTTCAGTTTCTGACATCCAGAAGTATAAAATAGTAATTTTGTGTTTCTCTAAGTCACTAAATTTGTGGCAATTTGTTACAGCAATAATAGGGAGCTAATATATTTTCCCACACTACTATGATAGACAGACAAAAGGTAGGTAAAGCAAACACAAGGGCTGCATTTTTGCAAACCACATAATTTAATATCATAGCGTGTGCTTTTTATTCATCAAGATGCAAAGGGAAACCAAGCCATCACCTCCAGATAATCAAACAGGGTCTTTCCACCTCCAAAAGACTATGTTGTGGATTAAATGCATTGGAAGACCAGGGATTAAGGAGGAAATAGAATGCTTTCTTGAGTGCTAGAAAAAGTGTGTTTGAAAGTACACAATGAGCCCAAAGAACTTGCTTAACTCTACACTGACAGAGAAAGACCTAGATCCACAAATAAAGAAATAAGAACCCAAATTCATGAAATTGGAATGAAATGTCTCGGGTCATTTGTGGGGATGATTTCAAACTAAATTCACATACCACTAGAAGGACAGCAAGCAGAGACTTGGAATCATAGTATTTTCATTCTCTAATCTCTCAGCCTCATCATATATGCGTTATTTCCCTGCTCTTTGCTTTGGGTATTTCCCCTCCTCCTCTCTGCAATCTTGAGAAATAAATATTTCCTTACAACAAGATTTCTTTTAGGCTATTGCATATTTGTTTTGATAAGAATAATTGAAGACATGGGAAACCCTTCATTACATTGCAGGGTGCCATAAATAGAGTACACATCCCATAAATATTTGTTGAATCAAACTATGTTTAATCAACATCTGTTTAAGGCAAATAAATGGAAAATTTATTCATTGGTGTCCAAGCCACTTCTTTTGTTTGTCTTTGAATGAGAGACTCATGCCATAGCCTAAAGAAGAAATTATGTTCAAGAACAATGTTTTATGTCTTATAGAAAAGAATATCTCTGAAAAGAAGTTTTATTTAAATAAATTAGTATTTCTTAATATTTAAACAAATGATAAATTATGACGTGTATTTGGGTTTGTATGATCATTCTTTCCTATTGACTATATTTGAAGATGTGAAATACAGGGTTTAGGCTGCAGGATTATAGTGTTGTTCTGCAACCAGTTCTCACTACTGATGAGAATCAATTGTACATATCTCTTCCCAATTCTATATTCAGTGTTGTTACATTGGTAAATTAAAACTGGTCCTGTTTTGAGTATTTACACAATGGAAATAAGCAAGTGTTTATAAATCAGGATTTTTTTTTTTACCTTTTGAAAGTATGTTGTATAACACCAGCACAGTTCTGGTAATATTCCATGCCAAAAGAGACCATCTGCTGAGCTAAAAAGTGAACCGAAGAAGGTTAGCTTTTTTGGCAGAGGGTAAAAGTAGTCAGCTGCTGGGGTTCATGTTTCTCTATGGGTCCTATACTGGGGGTACCTTCAATGTGATTAGGCATGCAGAAATTTTAGCCTCTGTAACTTGACTGTAGTCTTGAACTCCAACTCGTGACTACCCAGGATAAGGATGCTGTTCACCCTTGTGTTAGTCTTTTGTCACTGTGACCAAAATACCTGCAAGGAGCAATATAAGAAAGGGAAATTTTTTTGTAGGCTCACAGTTTCAGAGGTCTTAGTCTATGTCTGGCTGACTTCATTACTTTGGGCCCATGATGAGGCAGAACATCAGTGCAGAATGCATGGCAGAAGAAAGCTATCAGCTCATGATAGTGGGAAAGTAGAAAGAGAGGAAGGAGCCATGGACAGATGTAATCCAGGCCATTCCTCAGTGATCTGCTTACTCCTGCCATGCTCCACCTGTCCAGTTACCACCCAGTAGAAGACCATTCAAATTATTAATCTGTTAAATGGATGAATCCACTTATGAATTTACAACCCTCACAATCTAATGATTCCTGTATTAATAGCACTTTTTGGTAGGGGGCAATAAAAACTCAAACCACATCAACCTCCTTGTTTATCCATTTAATCTTTCAACTGCTATTTTCAGTTGGGTTTTCTGCAGTTCAGTTCTGTGCATATACATTTTAGCTGTAAACTGACTACAAAGGTTTTTTCTTTCTTCCCTCCCTTCAGATTTTAGACTCTTTTTGTGCCCCTTGTTCTTTGAGACTTTGCCCTAACATTTTAGCTTTTTGGATGCCCAGGCTTGAACCTGTGTTTGTCAGCTAATCAGGACCACTGCTTTTTCTTGGGCTGCATTTACTCCTCAGGTCTGTAACTTTGGAAATATGAAAAAAAAAAAAAAAGCCAAGTTTACTGTAGACTTCACTGCCTATGTTTTTCTTTTCTGAAGGAACACATAGCCCCACGAATACTTCCAGCACTGTCTGGTCTCTAGCACCCTTAAGCAATTTAATCATTTTGTCCAGCCTTCATATAGTTCAACACCATCCACATTGTTATAGTCACAGCTAGAAATCAAATGGAAAGCTTTTACATCTAGAAACATTAGTGAGTCTTCAGCAAAATTAATTTCAAAAGCCATTCATTATTTGATAATCATAGTTAAGGTTGGTTCTCATTCAGAAAAATTTCAGTCTTAACCTTGATCTCAAAAAATAGCAGTAAAACTTTACCACTATTAAGCCATGGAATTTCTGGAGGCTAAGATATAACAAGTGAGGATATTCAGCCTCTATTCTGAGAAAATATTGAAGTGACAATGATTTCTTGTAATTTTCATGAATCACAAAATAATTTCTTTTGATTTTTTTAACCATTTAAAAATTAAAGAAAAAAATGTTTTAAGTTATAGGGCATGAACTACAGAGTCCAAGGAAAACAGCATGAACACATGAATTCCAAGCATTCATTTTGAAACTCAAAAGTCAAGAATGGAGTCCTTTGATTTCCTTATCTTGTCTGATAGCTCTGGCAAGAGTTTCAAGAACTATATTGAATAAGAGTGATGAAAGTGGGCAACCTTGTCTTGTTCCTGAATTCAGTGGAAATACTTTCAATCTTTCTCCATTAAGCACTATGTTGGCTATGGGTCTGTTATAAATGGCTCTTACAAAATTACAAAATTATCTTCCTTTGATCCCTATCTTCTCCAGAGTTTTGAGCATAAATGGGTGCTTTATCAAAGGCCTTTTCTGCATCAATTGAAATGATTATATGATTTTTATTTTTTAATTCTGTTTAAGTGGTGAATTACATTTCTTAATTTGCTTATGTCGAAACAGCCTTGTTTTCCTGGTATGAAGCTCACTTGATCATGATGTATTATCTTTTTAATGTATTTTTGGATCCAGATAGCTAGGATTTTATAAGGATATTAGTGTCAATGATCATCTGGGAAACTGGTCTGTAATTTTCTTTTCTTGACGTGTCTTTGTTGAGTTTTGGTATCAGTGTAATATTTGCTTCATAAAAAGCATTTGGGAGTATTCCCTCCCTTTCAATTTCATGAAAAAGCTTGTAGAGGATTCATGCTAATTCTTCTGTAAAGGTCTGATAGAATTCTGCCATGATCCATCAGGTCCAGGATTTTTCTTTTTTGGAAGGCCTTTGATTGCTGATTCAGTTTCGCTATCTGAGATTGGCTGGTTTAGAGGTTTAATGTCCTTTGGTGTTAATTTGGGAATGTTGTATGTGGCCAGATAATGCTCTACATCACTAGCAATCAGAGAACTATAAATAAAAACTTCACTGAGATTCCACCTCACTCCAGTCAGAGTGGCAAAAATGAAGAATACAAACAATGACAGATGCTGGAAAGGCTATGGGAAAAAAGGAACACTATCACATTGCTGGTGGGACTGCAAACTGATATAACCACTCTGGAAAGCAGTGTGAAGATTCCTCCAAAAATTGGGGCTGGAACTGCCTTATGACCCTGCTATTCCACTCCTGGGTATTTTCTCAGAAGAGCTAGTATCGGCATATTATAGAGATACAGCTTCATCAACATTTATAGCAGCGCAATTTACTATCGCTGAACTATGGAACCAACCCAGATGCCCCTCATTTGATGAGTGGATTCAAAAACTGTGGTACATATATACAATGGAATTCCACTTGGCTATTAGAGAAAATGATATTATGGCATTTGCAGCCAAATGGATGGAGATGGAAAAAAAATGTGCTAACTGAAATATCCCAAGCTCAGAGATGCAAGGACCAAATATTTTCTCTCATTTGTGGAAGCTAGAATACAATCAGAAACAGTATGATAGATGGCCAAACTAATAACCTCAACATGTATGAAATTTTACACAAGTAGGGGGAAGCTTGCCTATGATGCTGGGGGACGAAGGGAGGGTGGCAGGGAGGGGGATAGGAAGGATATCAAGGAGGATGGAGGGAGGGAGTTTGGGGGATTCAATCCAGTGGAGAACCTAAAACTTCCATGAGAAGTCCAATTAACATGGGGGTTAAATAGGGGGAAAAATGGAACCATCGGGAATCCAAGGGGGGAACCATGGAATGGCATCAGTCTCGGCTTGCTCTGCCATTATACATTTGTTCTTGATTGTATGACAATGACTCCCTCCTAAATGTAAATCTATTTTTTAACTAATAATAAATGAATTTAAAAAAAAGAGTGGATTCCTTTCTCCAAGTTCAACTCTTTGGTTGCTAGACTTCCTAAGTTTCAAACCCTATTTCTCAGCTGAAAAGTCTGGGGCAACTTACTTAACTTCCTGATGCTTTAAATCTCTTGCTGAAAAAAAAAAAAGAGAGAAACTAAATGGATTAGGATTGTTGTGATGATTAATTGATTTAAAAGCACAAAGTAATGAATGCCATTGCCACTGCTATGTTGAGGAATGCATGGTGGGAATCTCGAGACAGTAAAAACAGAGAGCAACTCATGAATTAATATTTTATCAATACTCTAATATAATTATGCTTTTCAATGTAGGTATGGAAAATAATAATTTATTTTTTAAGCAGTGGTTTAATTGAATCTCATAAATTTTAGTGTGCTGTGATTTTATTTTCATTCATCTCAAAATATTTTCTAATTCCTGTTGTGATTTCTTCTGTGACTGGTTATTTAGGAGGATGTTAATTTCCATATGTTTATGAATCCCTTAAATTATCTTGTTGCTGACTTTGATTTAGTCCCATTTTAGTCAGAGAATATACTCTGTATGACTTGTTTAGGATGACTTTTAGGATTAAGCATATGTGTGGTCCATCCTGGACAATGTTCCATGTGCTCTTTAGTTATATGTATATTCTCTTATTGGGTGGTGTGTTCTGTAGATGTGTGTTAGGTTTATTTGGTTCATAGTGTTGTTTAAGTGTTGATTTATACAGTTGTTCTATCCATTATTGAATGTGCAGTACTAAAATCTCCAACTATTACCCTTGAACTCTGTGTTCCAGTTTCTCTACATTGTTTTGGATTTCTGTTGTAGGGTGGACATATATTTATAGTTATTATGATTTACTGACAGATTAAGTATTTTATTTCTATGAAGTGTCCTTCTTTGCTTCTACTAGCAATTTTTGTCTTAGAGTGTGTTTTCTTTGATATTAGTAAAACCACACTAGTTCTCTTTTGATTCTCACCTGCGTGGTATTGTTTTCTACCCTTTTATTTTTATTCTTTTTTTTATTTGTTTGTTTGAGTCTGAAGTGTGCCTTGCAAAGTTGGGTCATATATATGTTTTTAAATCCACTCTGCCAATTCTGCCTTTTGACTCCAGTGCATAATTGTTTCCTATAACTGCTATAAAGAATTACCACACACTGGTGGCTTAAAAATAACAGCAATTTCTTCTATCGTAGCTCTGAAGAATAGAAGTTTGAAATATAGCAGGGCTGCTCTCCTTTAGGTTCTAAGAAAAAATCCATTCTTTGCTTCTTCCACTTGATGACCATCATTATTCCTTGACCAATATCTCTATCATCACAATCTCCACTTGAACTTCCAAAGGAGATCACATTGGCTCCTTTTCTTCTCTATTTTATAGGAACACTTATCATTCCACTTATCAGGATGATCTCACTTCAAGATCCTTAACTTTTCTAAATACATATACACGTTCTGGGATTTGGGACATGGACATAACTATTTTGGAGTCATCATTCCACTCACTATAATTTGTCCTCTGGTTTACCAAAATTCATGTAACATTGCAGATACAAAATAGCCTCACCTGATCCCAACAGCCCCATAATTTCAACCTATCATACCGTCAACTCTAAGTCTAAAATATAATGTAAATATTATCAGCTCTAAAGTTCCAAATCTCTTAAGCTCATTTGTTGATTGGGTTGAATGTGTTTTTGGTATTAAGTTTTTTAAGTTCTTTGTATTTTCTGGATATTAATCCCCTGTTGGAGAAGTAGCTGGCCATGATTTTTCATCATTCTATAGGCTCTCTCTTCATGTTCTTGGTTAATTCCTCAGCTGTGCAAAAGCTTTCAGTTTAATGGCGTCCCACTCATAGATTCTTGGTTTTAATTCTTGCACTATGGGAGTCTTCTTAAGGAATTTGGTGCCTACACCAAATGGTGGAGTACTGGATCCATTTTTCTTCTAACAGTTGTATGTTAGCTGATTCAATTCCTTAATGGAAGAAATATAGAAGGCCAACAAATATATGAAAAAATGCTCAACATTTCTATCAATAAGAGAAATGCAAATCAAAGCTACATTAAAATTTCATCTCACTCCAATCAGAACAGCAAAGACGAAGAATACAAACAACAACAGATGCTGGAGAGGTTGTGGGGAGATAGGAACATTTGTCCACTGTTTGGTGGGACTGCAGAGTGGTCCAACCACTCTGGAAAGCAATATGAAGACACCTCAAAAAACTAGGGATGGAACCACCACATGACCCAGCCATTCCACTCCTAGGTACATTCCCAGAAGATACAGAATTAGTATAGTACAGTGACATAGCTACTTCAATGTTTATAGCAGCATAATTCACAATAGCTAAATTATGGAATCAACCTAGATGCCTTTTGAATGAATGGATCCAAAAACTGTAGTATACATATACAGTGGAATTCTACTCAGCTATTAGAAAGAATGAAATCATGGTCTTTGGGGGGTGAATGGATGGAAATGGAAAAAATTAAGCCAAGTGAAGCAAGCCAAACTCAGAAACTCAAAGGTCCAGTGTTTCCTCTCATATATGGAAGCTAGAGTAAAACTAAGGATAGGGTGAAAGATAACCAATCATATATAACAGACTCATCAAAGCGGAAATAACACATGATCTAGGGGAATCTTGATATAAAGAGGAGGAGGAGGAGAGAGGGGGAGAATGGAGAGGGAAATTGGGGGCTATAAATACTGTATGGTATATTTTACTTCCTTGAGAAGCTAAATAATACTCATGCAGGCATTTAAAACTAGCAAATTAAAAAAATTATTATATATGTATATGTATATATACGTTAATATCTGTAATTGGGAGAATGGAGTGGAGGTAGGAGAACAGGGAGTGGGCCAGAGTGGGGGTTTCCTGGGCAAGAATTGGGTTAATTTTACATTGTCTTTATGTAAGAACATATGACTATGTAACAATGAATCCCCTCGCTATGTAAAGACTATGATGTACCAATTAAAAAAAGTTACAAATCTCATCTTCTGAATTATCTTAATCAGGGGAGGGTATGGATATGATTCATCCAGTAGCAAAATTCACTTGCTATTGCTTTTACTGTATTTTTTTTAGCTATTTTTTCTGTAGTTGATCTAGGGATTAAAATGACTAATAAAAATCTAGTTTGTATTAATAACAATGTAATTTTAGTGGTATGTAAAAATTTGTTCTAACTCCATTCTTTCCCCATTCCCTTGTGTGGTTATTGTCAAATTATATCCTGACATAATGCAAATCTATAAACACAGTTTTATAATTATTACTTTGTGCAATTGTACTGTAAATCAGACAGCAAAATAATAATGTTATGAAAATATATTTTTACTATCTTAGGTTTACATATGTAATTACCTTTGCAGGTTTTCTTTGTTTCAAGGTATTCTCCTGTGTCTCTTCATTTAGGTTGAAAACATTCCTGTAATACTTCTTGTAGGGCAGGACTAATGAATTCTTTTGGCATTTGTTTGAGAATCTTAATTTATTATTAATTTTTGAAAGATACTTTTTCTGAATATAGAATTTTGTGAGTATTCTTTTTCATTTAGCATGTTGATTATGCCAGTCCACTCTCTCGGGACCTTCATGATTTCTGAGGAAAAGTCAACAGTTAATCTTATTGAAAATTGAAATTAAATTCCCCCACCCTAATTTCACTAAGTCATATTGCAATGTCTGGATAAACCATAGTTTATCCATCCATTCACCTATTGAAGGACATCTTAGTTGTTTCTGAATGTTGGTAATTATACAGCTACTATAAACATCTGCCTGCAGGTTTTTGTGGAGACTCAAGTTTTCAATTCATTTGGATAAAAATTAAGGAGTGTGATTTCTAGATTATGTGGTAAGAGTATGCTTAGTTTCTAAGAACTATCAAACTGTCTTCCAAAGTAGCTGCACCATGTGCATTTCTACTAGCAGTGAATGAAAGTTCCTATTGCTCTGTGTCCTCACCAGCATTCGGTGTTCAGTGTTTTGCATTTCCACCTTTCTAATAAGCGTGCAGTTGTATTTCATTGTTGCTTTGATTTCCAATTAACTAATGACATATGATGTTTAGCATCCCTGAATATGCTCATGTATATATATTTGGTAAGTATACCTTCTTTGGTGAAGTATCTGGTCAGATTTCTCACCTCCCCCCTTTTTTTTAAGAGACAGGGACAGTGAGAGAGAGAAAGAGAGAATCAATTTTTATTTAGTTTTTCACGTGACTTTCGTTGCTCTGACACTTTGTTGTGTACATGGTACTGGGGTTTGAGCCCGCATCCTCATGCATGCCAAGCAAGAGCCATAATTACTGAGCCGCTGCTCTCACCCCCTCTCACTCATTTTGCAATTGGGTTTTTCATTTTCTTATTGTTGAGTTAAAAGTTGTTTTGGTCTATTTAGTATAATAGTTTCCTCAATCCTTAAATTCATTTGAAAAAAACGGAGACACAGATTAGCCAATGCAATACTGAGCAAGAAAATTAGTGCAGGAGGCATCACAATACCTGATGTGAAATTATATGGCAGAACTATAGTAGCAATAACACCATGGTATTGCCATCAAAATAAGCATGAAAATCAATGGAATAGAATAGAACACACTTTAAAGATTAACCCATATGCTTATAGCCATCTGATACTTGACCAAGGTGCCAAAAAATACATATTGGAGAAAAGATAGCCTTTTAAATAAATGGTGCTGGGAAAACTATATATCCATATGTAGAAAATGAAATTAGATCCATATCTCTCACCTCGCACATTAAATCAAATCAAAATAGATCAAAGACTTAGGAATTAGACCAGAAACTGAGCAACTGCTAGAAAAAAACATAGGGTCAGTACTCTATCATATTGGTGCTGGAGCTGACTTCATCAGACCCCTAAAGCTCAAGAAATAAAACTAATAATCAATAATTGGGATGTTATCAAATTACAAATATTCTGTACAGCAGAGGAAACAATTAAGAGACTTCAGAATGAGAAAAATCTTTGCCAGCTTTTTCTCTGGCATACATATAAAACTCAAAAAGTTTAATACCAATAAAACAAATAACCCAATTAATTAATGGGCCAAAGAACTAAACATTCACTTCTCAAAAGCAGAAACATATATGGCAAAAAAAAATATATGAAAAAGAATTTAACATCTCTAGCTATCAGGGAAATGTAAATCGAAAACTACACTAAAATTTCAACTCACTCTAGCCAGGATGGCAGTGATCAAGAACACAAACAAAAATAAATGCTGGTGAGGATGTAGGGGAAAAGGTACACTTGTACATGGCTGGTGTGACTATCAGACTAGTGCAATCACTCTAGAAAGCAAAGTGGAGATTCTTCGAAAAACTAAGAAGGAACCACACCATACGAACCAGGTTCCCACTTGTTATTTATTCAAATATTAAGATCAGCATACTATAGTGATAAGGCCCCCTCAATGTTTATAGCAGTAGCATTCACAATAGTCCAATTATGAAATCAACTCAGATGTCTTTAAATTAGATGAATGGATTAAGAAATTGTGACACACACACACAATGGAGTTTTTTTAATTTTTAAAGTAGAGGAACAGTGTGAGAGAGAGGATCAATTTCACTTAGTTTTTCATGTGGCTTTGGTTGCTGTGACACATAGTTGTGTACATGGTGCTGGGGTTCGAACCTGCAGACTCATGCATGCAAGGCAGTCCCTATAACCGCTGAGCCACTACTCCAGCCCCTACACAATGGAGTCTTTTTTTTATTAGATGGAAATAGAGATACAATTGAGAGTTTTACTTAGACATAAAGAAGAATGAAATTGTGGCATTTGCTGGTAAATGAATGAAAATGGAGAACATCATCTGAGCAAAATAAGTCAGCCAGGGTCAAATGTTTTCTTTCACTTGTGGAAGCTGGAGCAAAATAAAGGAAAGAAGGAGGAGAGGATCAGACATTATAAAGATATAGGAGAGGTCATTAAAATATAACGAGATTGATAGGTAGTGAGGAGGGATGGGAAAGTGAAAGAAATGCTGAATGAAATTCTAAAAAATAATATAGGTGCATATATAAAGTATCACAAGAAATTTTACCTTTATGTGAAAATAGAAAGAACCTATCAAAAATAAATAATTAGATAGCTGAAAGGAAAATCAATAAAGTGAGGAAGGAGAATGGCAGAGAGGAAGGAGGGGAGGGAAAAGGGATTATGAACCGAAATTGAATTGCATGCATGTATGGTTTTGTTGGGATGAACCTAACCACTACATATAACTATAATGCTCTAATAAAAGAAAAGAAAAAGAAAAATTAAAAAAAAGAACAATAGTTTCCTATCAGATATGCCTTTTGCAAAATTATTTTGCAGTTTGCAACTTGTCTTCCCATTCTCTTGGTCCATTAATCTTTTTTTTTTTTTTTCCTGTGCTGGGGATCAAACCCAGGGCCTTGTGCATGCTAGGCAAGCATTTTGCTATGGAGCTACATCCCCATGCCGATCTATTAATGCTTAGTACATGATTGCTTTTTAGTTCTTTCTCAGAGACTTGAAAGAAAGTTCTTAATTTCAAGTTAAAAGTGCTTACTGTGTCCTTGACCAAGTGAAAGTAGAAACATTTAGATTTATTTTAGCAAGATTTTGTAGTTATTTAATATAGAAAATGTCCTACAAGCTTCTAGCTAGGAAAAATATTGACACACTATCCCAATGCACTCAAATAAATAAGCCTCAATATTTCCAGCGTTGCAGAATGATGGAAGATAATAGAGCATTCAACCAAAGCCATTTGAAAGAAAAAGTCTGTACTTCAAATATTCTGTTCCTAGTGAAGATGTTATATATATGAATTGACAACAGAAAAAGATGTTCTCAAATATGGCAGGAGTCAGAAAATATGCTACTTACCCATCCCTGAAAAACACACTCGGGCTTCTTGCTGCTTGAAGGTGCCGCATCAGCATTAGCTGAGAATCTATTAGGGATACAGAATCTCAAGCCTTACCTCAGCCCTACTGGAATTAGAATCTGCATTTTAACAACATCCCCAGGTGATTCATCTGCATGTTCAAGTTTGGGAGGCACAGTTCTTGGTGATTAAAATCAAAACATGAAAATTCTAAAAAAATTAGGAAGTTCAACTATAAAAAGACTGTACTATATGTTGACAGGAGTTAAACATACAGAGGTGTCTAAATAATCTTTATGTATTAAAAATCATCCTTGAAAGACATGATATGTTATGTAAAATAATTTGTGTTTAAACTTCTAGGTTCTACTGGCCAGAATTGATATATTGTGGGAAGACTGTGCATGACTCTTTGCCTTCTTAGAAGTGGTACCATTTCTAAAATGGTGAAGTGTCCCAGACAAGATGGCATGTGAACTTATTAGCTGAAAACTAAATTGAATAAATTAAGTCACTGTCTAAAACACCCTTTAAGGTAGGATTGAAAAACCCCTCTGCGAGGAAGAAAGGAAAGCCATGATTTAATTTTATTATTTTATGTTTCTAATTTGTGATCTGCCCAAATTGGTTGATGTCTATTTTCTCTGGGCAAGATCGTCATATCTAGGTTCTTTTAATTTTTTAAAAAATGCAATAAAGTAGGAATTACAAGCATACCAAAACAGGGATAATGGCCAGGGTCTGCTCTTTCTGGGAGTGAAGGCCCAGTCTTGGTGGACTGTGTTTCCTCCCGCTTCCAGCCTCTTCCTGAGGGGTGGGGGTTCCACAGGTTCAAGCAGTGACTGAGAGACGATTGACGGGGACAGAGGTAAGGGGTTTGGTATGTAGTCAGCAGCTGCTGCCAACTCTGCAGGGATAACCAGAGAATGACCTGCTCTGGGAGTGGGTTAGGGAGAAATGGGAAGAGCTTTTCATTCCCTTCCTTAGACTAGATACAATGAACCCATGTTCTTTAATTCCTTGTTCCTTATTTCAGGTACAAAGGAAAAGTTTTTTTTTTGTTTGTTTGTTTTTGTTTTGGTTTTTTAAAGAGAGAGGGACAGTGACAGAGAAAGAATCAATTTTATTTAGCTTTTCATTGCTTGGACACAACACACCGTTTTGTACGCGGTGCTGGGGTTTGAACCTGCGTACTCATGTGTATGCCAGGTAAGTGCCATAACTGCTGAGCCACCACTCCAGTCCCTTGTTTTAGTTTTTTTTAAAAAAACTAAATCAATAATAGGATCAATAATACTGATTTTGCCAGATCAGACCAGAATTATTTTGTGCTAAGTGCTACATAATCAAACTGAAGTTTGAAAGGGTCCAGATTTCCAAAGTGGGAGATTCTAGTCAACATGAGTCAACATAACAGGGAAATCCCTGTATTTTAATCCTATAAGGAAAGTAATTTTGAAATTACCAATCTGCTTTTTATTCTTTGATTCTGCTTTCTTCAGCTCTTTCCTGCATGTAAAGCCAAATTGCTCTGCTCAGCTCATTGGAACACTCACTGTATTTTATAGAATGAGGTGTTGTCCAGTTCTAGAATCACAAATAAAAGCCAATTATCTCTTTAAACTAAATTTATTGTACTTCTGTCTTTTGATAGCTATCTATTCTTCCCTAATCCTATCATTTCCCCCAATACATAAATAACCACCGTCATGAATTTGATATTTTTAATTTTAATGGTTTTCAAAATTCTTTTTTGGTACAAATCTTTACTACCATAAGATTTTGAAGGTGTTTTTTTTTTTTTTTTAAAGAGAGAAGGACAGTGAGAAAGGGAGACAAAAATCAATTTTTATTGAGTTTTTCCTTTGACTTTCGTTGCTCTGACACTTAGCTGTGTACGTGGGTGCTGGGGTTTGAACCTGTGTACTCCCGCATGCGGGGCAAGCCCGTACCTGCCGAGTCACTGCTCCAGGCCAAGTTTTTGCAGCTTTTCAAACTATGTTACCATGCTGTATGAGCTTATCCTTTCCTTCAATGGTCTGTTTCTGGAGACTCTCTTAAAATGGCCCCAATTCGTTCATGAATCTAGCTGCACTTTTCCACTGTTGAACATGATGTCTAGTCCTTGGTTAAACAGCATTTGTTCCCAACTTTTGCTCATAAACACAATGCTTCTAAGAACATTCTTGTGCAGTTCTTGTGTACATGTGTGCATGTTTCTCTAGAGGAATATAGACAGAGGGTGAGCTCAACACCTTTACATTTACTAGATACAGGATTATCCATTTTTTCTATTACACATCTGTACCTTTCTCCTAGACTGTGTGTGTATTTCTGCACATCTTCATCAACACTTTCATATTGGCTGATTTTAAAATATTTGCCAGTTTACTGGTTATAAAATTACATCTTATTGCTTTTTTAATTTGCATTTTCCTTAAAACACCCTTTTAGAAGTTAACTGGCTCCCAAATTTTCTCTTGTGGCTTGTATTCTTTGCCTCCTTCAAAATGAGGCTTTTAATCTTTGTTTTATATTAGTTTGTAGGACTATTTTATGTCAATACAAATTCTTACTGGTTGTGTGCCTTCTCCTAATCAGTGACTTGATTATTGTTGTGTTTGCAGAAGCTTTTAATTATTATGTAGTCAAATATAACAATATGGAGTTTGGTTTGTGTCCTGTTCAAGAGATTGTTTTGTAGTGTAAAGTCTTATGAATATTCTTTTATTTTATTTATGTATTTAATTTTTTTGGTCCTAGTGATTGAATCCAGGAGGTGCTTAAACACTAAGCTACATCCCCAGTCCTTTTTTGTTTTTATTTTGAGACAGGGTCTCACTAAGTTGCTTAGGGCCTCACTAAATTTCTGAGACTGGCCTTGAACTTGCAATCCTCCTGCCTCAGCCTACTGGGTTGCTGGAATTAAAGATGTGTGCCACTGTCCCTGGACCAACATTCTTTTATATGGTATTTTGAAAATGTGTACCTTTTATTTATTTTTATATCTAGTGTGAGGTGAGGTTTCGATTTTGTTTTATTCCAAATGTGAGCATGATGGTCTCACTGCCATTTGTTTACTGGTTCAGCCTTTCCTCTCTTCTAATTTCATTTCAACTCTAAACCTAGTATCACTTTGGTAGATGAGGAGATCTATGAAGACAGGAATTTTGGTCTACTTTGCTCATTCATATATCCTAAGCACCTAGGACACTACCTGGCATATAGCAGCTGTTTAAATTTATTGGTGAGTGAATAAACTTGTCAATGGCATTTCTAGTATAGGACATGAAGCAGAGACTTGAAGGAGGGATTTAGTGGTGCTTCTTGTCTCTCTTAATTCTGAGGGGCAGCCGAAGTCTCTGAAGGGTCACAGATACTTTAGAGTACCTCATATGAGAACGAAAATGATACCAATCCCATCTCCTCTAATAAAAAGGAAAAATTGTTCTACTTAATTCGCAGATATCGCAGAACTCATTATACAGGTCTTTAAAAATAGGGAAAATGCAGTAATATCCAGGTCTGACAAAGAGAAGAGAAAGGAAGAAATTTGATTGATCGAATGCACCGGGGGACTTTTATTCCCCAGCCTGGTTTTGGTTTTGCTTTTTACTCCTCGTCTTGTATGGACTATGATTGCAGAGATTTTCTGGGAAGAAGATTGGCGGGTGTGGAGGGAAATGAGGCATAGGGTAACATGGCTGTAGTCATGCTCCTCTATGTAATTTAATGGAAACTGTATCCTCTAGGACTTCATTGAGGTCTAAAACCAATGGTGTTTTAGTTTACTTGTATTGATTATGACTTGATAAGAGTTTCTTTTGTGTAAAATTGTAGGGTAAAACAAAAATCAGTGATGGATTTATATAACAGTTCATTGAGGAGAACCCATAAGGAGAGTTTTGGGATGATCACCTTAAAGAGAAACTTCAGGTGGAAAGCATTTCTGTAATCAAATGTGTCTACCCAATGAGACCTCTGCCAATGCCATCATGGCTGAGAAATCGTCCCTTAGGAGAAGCAGGAGTCCCTCGCAGCAGCAAGATGGTATAATTGGCACTTCAAGCTGTCCAATGAGGTCCCACCATTGCCAGTAGATACACATGGATGTACATTTGTTCATGGACATCCATTCATGGGCATCTTCACTGTGCAGCAGGCCAAGCTGCTGTTGCCTAGCCTGATGATGCACCTGTGAGAAGGGATGCCAAGAGAAAGTGACAAGCCCTGGGCTCCTCCCCTATTCCAGGGAGATCTGCTTACCTTAGCAACGTTCACAGGTTTAAAGTCAGCAGTGAGAGATGTGCTGATCCACCGAAGCTGATAGCATCATTTGATTCCCTCACCAGCTTTCAGAGGCAGGAATCTTCACTTACCGTGTGACATGAGAGGCGAGAGTTCCTCTGAGTGAGGCTTGCGTTGCTCTCCACAGACTTCCAGCATCCGGTGCAGGAAGAGCCAGGTTTCCCTCCCTCCTTCCTCTCCGAGTAGCCTGATGAGTCTTATAAATTTTGTTTCCTCTCTTTTAATAAACTGAAAGGTCGCTAAGCAAGGATTTAGTATTCTTCACCCTTTATCTGTGCACCTTGTGGCTAGGACCAGAAGGGAGCAGAGTATATGTGGCCAAATGGGGCGGAAGCTCGTCATAGTCTCCTTAATCTTTTAGCTGGGCTAGGCGGACTTTCTTGTCACAGGACTAGAGGTCTATGATTAGTGGGCTTCATTTCATTTCAATTTGTCCCTATAGTTTTTCATTTTTGTTTGTTTTTGTCTCCCTCCAAATTTTAAATGTTTTTAGAAACTGGTAGAGTAGGCATAAACGTCAATTCTAAAGAATGACAATTAATTTAAAGCCCCTTCTAGTTCTAGTCTGGTCTGAGGCATTGGCTAAGAGTGTCAGGCAATTTATAACATTAAAACGAGTGTGAAGTTCTAAGTGATAATGCCAAATGGCTTGATGAAAACTGGAAATTTACTAATATATCAGCACTTGTAACCAGAGCTAAACACCATCCAAATAGTTAGACTTTTTATTCTTTTCTTTTTTTTTAAATTTTTATTCGATAAACATGTTCTTAAAACTAGGAGGGGTCCATCATCAAACAATCAAGAACAAAAGTGTAATGACAGAACAAACCAAGACTGCTGCCAGACCATGGTTTCCCCCCTTTGGGGAAACAATTAGACTTTTTACGTCCACATGTCTTGGTCCATCCGTTTTAGATCACTGTAAAAACGCAGTGTCCAGGGATGAACCTTGTTGTGATCTGGTTATCAGAACTGGTGGAGTTTGATATCCTGACTCTGCAACCTTTTACTGAGTCATTCACCGTGACGGGTGAGGAGAGTGTCTCCAAGTAATGATTTTTTTAAAGACGGGCAGCTAGATATTAGACGTACGTCTACGCATAGGTCTGAAAAGGTAGCAGTAAATAGGAAGACATTTACTTTTACTTTTTCTCTTTTTGCTGATCTGATGTTTTTGTTGATAGATTGTATTTCTGGGAGAAAGGAGGTTTCTAGATCGGCAGCACATTCTTTCAAATTGAAAAATATGAAATGGGTTAAGATCTCCTAGGGAGCTGACTGAATAATCAGTTCTAGGAGCTTTGTCTATAAGACCCAAATTTGCTTCCCTGTAAGAGCATATTGGTCCTGGGAGCCCACAGGAAGCGAATGTTGACAGTAGGGCTTAAATCAGTGTGTCTCTCTTTACCGCAGGCATTTTAGCCTTGTAGAGACATCATGGTTACGCTGTTGCACACTTTTTTCCCTCATTGGAGATTACATTTTCCAGGCGAATAGAACTTGAAGCCTCGAATGATGTAGCATCCCTGTGAGAAATTATGTAGCTAGTATAGAGACCTATTCCCAAACAATTACCAAATAAAGCAGCCCTCAGAGCCTCCACCGTACTGTTGCTACGCTCAGGCAGGCCCTGCTGCCTGCACAGGGCAGGAAGGAAGCACATCAGTTCTAGTGGCATGCTGTGGCCCTCTGTGTCAGGTAGACTATGGCTGATGGGACTGGAAAGGTCTTTTTTGCTGTGTAGTCAACAGTTTATCTTTCCTATGCCAAACTGCTTTTAATGAGAGAGTGCCAGTGATCAACACGTTCCCTCTCCCTTTTTAGTGTTTATAAAGTCAAGAGCCCTGTAAAAGTTTAGTTTTCTGTGTGCTCATGATAAGTGCTGACACTTTCTTTTTTTCCGGAGGAATCAGCTGTCTCCTTTTTGCTTACCTTGCTACACTTTCATTTTTAATACTCTGGTCACTCTTTCAAATGCCTCAGGGAAGTAAGTTAACGGTTCAGTGGCAATGGAGAGAGGAAGGAATTTATAGAAATGTTTTCTGGGTTGTATTATTTATGAATTTATTGATTGTATTTGTTATCTTCCAAATGGATGGAGAGTTATAATATTTTGAAACTGTCATTTTGATATTTTATTTTAAATAGGAAACTTACATCAGAATTTTGTAGAAAGGAACACTTGAAAATAAACTTCAAAATAGGACATTAACAAGTCTAGCACTAATTTACTGATATGATTGAAATGTACTTCTGCATGGAACTAAGAAAAAATCATAGAAACTTAGCTCATTTGATCAAAATCATGCTTAATAGCCATTACTTTTCCTCTAGCATTCCCCAACAATTTACCCAATTTGTTATTCAGTTGGAACAGATCATTGTCAATTAGGTTTCAAGGACTTGTTTTCTCACTAGTCAATGATTTTGTGCTCTTCTTTGGTAATTCAGTCTTTGTTCTTATATTTAGGGTTGTAGATGTTTCTTAGTACTTGTTAAACTTTCCCGACATGGCAGGCCCTGCTGGTGCCCTTACTATGAAGAAAGTACGCTATGCTCTGGAAGGATACAACTGTACAAAAGGAAAATAAAAGGGAAGAAAGTTGCCTATCTGAGCCGTACAGTGTCACTGTCATGTGCTTCAGGATGTAGACATCCCATTAGATCCTCAAATGCTGTGAGTGAGGCACTAGCTATTACCATTTTACTCATGAGGGAATGAGGTTCAGAAAAGGTAAATACTTGGCTGAATAATAGAAAGAAGAAAAGCAAAAATCTATGTTTTGCCAGAGTCCTTATTCTTTGCTACACCATGCTTCTGGGATCAGTCCCATAAGTGGAGAGGTAGAAATACTGCTCAAGAAGTACATTACCTTGTGCTTAGAATTAGTTTCTGGGGCTACTACAGACATAGCTCCTTACTCCCCTAAGATTTAGGTTGAGGGTTCTGTAGGGAAGGAGGGAGTAAGACACTTTTAGAAATTTTGGGGGGAGTTACATTATTGTTTATTTGTTGAATTTACCATCTTCTTTATGGGGGGAGAACTTCAATATCTCAATTGTTATTTTAAGTTTTCTAGTAAAAGGAAAAAAATTCAAAACAACTACACTAATCCTATACTAGGACCCCAGCCTTGAGAAATAATTTGAATATTCTCCTGTAAGACAGGATTTATCCAAAACATCATCTTTTCAGTCTTGCTATTTGATGACAAAAGTATCATTTCCAACAGTCTCTGAACTAATCTATAACTTTCTTTTGCTGTGGTTCTTTATCTTTTCTGTCTGGTTATGCACTGAGTCTTTCTAAATGAGTCTGCATTTTTCTGAGCTGGCACTGGGCATAAAGATTCCCAAGCAGAACTGAGAGATGTCTCTAGGTGACATGTTGGATGCTCCCTCTTCTCTTTATGTATTTACAAATGTGTTGATTTGTCATAAGCACTCCAAGTGACCTTCAGGAAAAGAAACATAAAGTGCACAACAAATTTAGGTTATTTAAGAATTAGTGAGGACAAGTGGATAATGAATAAACGTTAAGTATTGAACAACGTCTTTTCTTTTCTTTATTTTTTTTTTTTTTTGAGAGAGGAGCAGTGAGAGGAGAGAGAGAATCAATTTTATTTAGTTTTTCATGGGGCTTTTGTTGCTCTGAGACTTCATTGTATACATGGTGCTGGGGTTTGAACTCATGTACTCATGCATGCCAGGCAAGTGCAGTAACCGCTGAGCCACTGCTCCAGTCCCTAGTAATATCTTTTTTAAAGGAAAAAGAATTTGAAGCATGTTTACTTCTGTAAAACAGAGAATTGTGACTATTTTTTCTTCCTGAGTTAATCTTACCATACTTATATTGCATCACATTCATTTTTAATAGAAGCTTTAAATAAAGATGATTAGTTTTATCTGGAAGTTAAAACAAGCTTTTGAAATTTATAACTTTCAGATGCAGGCTTTTAAAAAATCCTCCTACTTACTTTTTCTAAATACATGCTTCCTTGACCTCAAATTCAAATAATTTTACAGTCTTTAAATAAGACTATTGGGGGCTGGAGTGGTGGCCCAGCGGTTACAGTGCTTGCCTGGCAGGCACACAAGGATATGTGTTTGAATCCCAACACCGCCTACACAACAAAGTGTTGGAGCAACGAAGGCCACATGAAAAACTAAATAAAAATTGATTCTCTCTTTCTATTTCTCTCTCTCACTGCCTCTCAGTCTAAAAAAAAGAACCCAGAACATTAGATGAAATCTGAATGCAAGCATGGGAACAATGACATTTTAAGTGCAATTGACCTCCAAATTTAGTCCTGTGTCTACTGGTAGTGTTGGAGTAAGGCTTTCACTCATAGTGATGCCTCTGCATTCTGAGTATTTCAATTCATGTTAAGAGCTACTGTATTCACTCCAGGCTGTATGCAAACATAAGTCAACTTTCAAAAAATCTGTTGTAATATAATCCAATAGAAAAAAATCCAGGAAATTTATAATTAGAAACTCAGGGCTAAACCATCTTGGTGTTGGTTCTTGGTCTTTTGGTAACTTTGTCTTAAGTTTTTATAGTCAATGCACAACAGCCTTCCCCGCATTGATTCCTGTGGGAATTCCAGGATCCCAGAGACTATGTTGAACCAGTGGAGTCAGAAGAAGAAAGATAAAATTATTGTATGAAGCACCTTACTAAAAAGCTGTTCCTGGTTATTGTCATTTCTTTAATTTGACTCACCATTTTCCAGATATTTTACAGCTAAAAATAGAGATTGACAACATAGTTGATTGAATTTCACATCAGTCATTTCTCCCAGAGCTAGATATTAAGTTGGTATCCTGTGATATTGTTTTAGTTTTAGCATAAGAAAAATTGGTACATAGAAACTTCTGTGGAATGATGACCTGCAGAATAAAATGTCTAAGTATGGCCCATAATTGTTTTCTGATTTGGGTTCAGCTAAGTGCTCATTGTAATTTCTTGATTTTATGTAAAGAAATGTACCAATAAGCAAAATTCCATGATGACATATTTGTATGCAATATACAAATACAATGGGAAAGACAGAAGGCCACATAGATATATGCTATAGTACATATCTGTGCAGATATTTATCTGTAAATGAGATCATGCCATGTACATTAATCTCCAAATTTGCTTTTTAACATGTCAGTATGTGTTAGAGGTCTCATGCTGGCATAGATATATCTTAGCATTTTTGAAAAATTTTATGTAGTATAGATGTATTATAAGGTAAACTTTCATTCATGGATTAATGTTTATACTTTTTCTATTACCCATTCCAATGAGATTGGGAATGAAAATATCTGCAGTTAATTCATTCACATGATATTTATTGAGTGAATAAAGGTATTAGCTTAGATGGGGCAAAAATGAACACGAAACAACAAAACAAGTGAACAAGGACAAAAATAGTGGGTTAGTGCTGGAGTTGGTGAGGCACTCAGGGATCCTCATGAAAAAAGTATTAAGGGAAAGAAATTCTCAGGGGGGAATAAGACAGTCAGGCTAGCCCTCGGTCACGTAGGGTTAACATGTCAGAAAATCAGGGGTTAAAAAGAGCAGCAATTGTAAAAATCAGAAACCTCGAATATAAATCTAGGCGAGGGTGCTCAAAAAGGTAGCCAGACTTAAGAATGGCTGAGCAAAACCCTTTAAAGGGATTGGTGACTCCCTGGCCAAATTCACCTATGCTGCCACAGAGAGCAGGGGAAATGAGGAGCGGGGAAGGGAAGTGGCATGCAGGAGAAAATGGCGCTGGACCTTGGCTGGGCAGCTGGTTTTATCGGTTAGGGAAATGGAATTGATGGGGTTGGCCTTTCAGAGATTGGCTGGTGGATCCATCAATCATCAGGTGTTCATCTGCCTGCGTCTTGACTGGTTGTTCTTTTTGAGGGCAAGCTGCCGGATGCCCTGCCCCTTAGCCAGCCAGTGTGGCCTCATGGCCTGGCTGAAACCCTGCCCCCAGCCAGCCTAACAGCAATCTTCGAGGATATGGAAGTGATGTGAGGTTTTTTGAGATGAGGCTGGATTCTCTGCTTCCACTGGCAAATCGGGTCTGGGTTGACTACAGATTCTAGCAGCCAAAATAGCCCGCTTCTAGTGTTTGCAGCTGTTCCCAGTTTAAACTGGGAATTTGGGCTGGTGCGGGCAGCTCTCCAGCTAAAAGCTGGGTGTTGTAGCTTTTGATGTGATGGAAATTCACCCCAGAAATTTGGCGCCAATTTTCTGGGTTCTTGTTTCATAAATTTGAAGATTAAAATCCACAAACAATCACAGAAGGAGGAGTAAAAGGAGTAGGATTTATTTAAGAAAGGAGAGCAGAGACTCTGCAAGGTAGAGGGGTACCTGGAAGCAGTGACCCGTCTAATGGAGGTTAGGCCAGGGGTTATATTGATTTGGGGTATAAGCATAATTAACATTCATGCAAAGCAGGCATTGCAAAATGCATCTACCTATGTAAAGCAGGCATTGAAACTTAGTACCAAAGTCATTGGTTAAAATCTATGCAAAACAGGTAGCAGTTCTTTCCAGGTTCCCATCTGTGTCCACCCCCATTTCTTAGTTTCTTAGTTAGGGACAAAGGGGTTGCTTCCACACCTGAGCCTCATGGTCATTTGCATATGAAGGCCCTGAGTAAGCCCTGTCAATTGCTTTCTACCTGCTAGCTCTTAGAAGGGGCCCTTTGTCCTGACTACCTAGCCATTTTACTATCTCTCCTAAAACTGTCTTGTTGGGGATCCCCCAACATGAGGTCCAGCTGGCTTGTAGAAGAATTGGTGGTAAACAACTCTGACCCAGCTGGCTTGTATCTTCCTTAGTGACGTAATGCCTGACCGCAGGACTAAGCTATTTGGTCACTCATTTGTACAATAGGATAAATGTGTTTCACTATACCCCTATTGGCTGTTGTAATGGATAAATAGAGTAGCAGCTAGTCAGGTAGAAGAAGCGGCCCAGAAAGGAAGCAAGAGAGCAGCCCAAGGAGGAAGCAGCCAGAGAAGAAGCAAGCAGCCCTGTCCAGAAGCAGCCAGAGAAGAAGTAGCATGGAAACAGCAAGCTGCCTGAGAGACCACCACCTGCTGCCTGAGAGAGTCAGAGAGGCAGCAGCAGCAGAGAAGGCAGAGAGATCAGCAGCGGTAGAAGATGCAGGCAGTAAGAGCCTGGGTTGCAGAAACAGTGACTCTGGTATGGCAGTAGAAACAAGGACTATGAATGTGAATAGCCTTGTCTCTAAATGTAATGCCTTAAGGGCCTTGACACTGAGAGGGAAGGCAGGAAGTGCCTGGAGGCCGTTAGCCGTGGTAAAGAGAGAAATAAAGTGTGTGGAGAACTTAAGAGCAAATGGGTCCAGTTGAATGCTTTGTCCAGCCCCTGCCGGCCGGGGCCGGACAAATGGTGGCCCGTACGGGGCCTGAAAGCCAATTTTAAGTATTAATGGAAAGCAGACCCTGTTTGAACAGGAGTAGGGACTAAAAGTAAACGGAAGAGTCCTCCTGAGGGACTAGAAAGACTGGCCTAGAGCCAGGGAAGTACTAGCCTAGAGCTAGGGAAGGACTGGCCTAAGAGCCAGGGTAACCTCGAGGTAAAGATCTCCCGCGAGGAGAGGAAGTACTGGCTTCGAGCCGGGGAAGGACGTCCTATGTTTTGTTGAAGAATTTGTTCTGTGTGTTTTTGTATGCTTATTGTTGGTGTAGGTTTTGTAGTATTGTTGTAGTTGCAATTTTGTTAGGGATTAGAATTCACCATGGGTTTGGAAATGTCACGAATGAGAATGGAACAACCGCTTATGGAACTATTGAAAAGAAATGGTACACCTTGAAAAACGGCCACGGCCCAGGCATTCCTTAAGATGGTGGAGGAATGTTGCCCTTGGCTTCTAGAGGAAGGGCTAGCTGCCCCAGAGTCATCCTGTTGCTGTTTGTATAGGTCTTCCAAGAAAGGCTGCTATTTTACATAGAGGTTTTTAAGTTGTTTTTCAGAGCCTTTGGTAGCTTTCTAGAGAGAAAAAAGAAAACCTGCCGGTCCTGCTTCGGCGTAATTAGAGAGACTTTGACATCTTAGCTGCAGCTGCTACAGCCCTGGCAGTGACTGTGCTGATGGCGGATCTTGACCAACTTATCCAGCTCAGCTGCAAAGGCTTTCGACAAACAAGGATCAACACCTGCACATTGGACTATTGACTGTGAACCAACAGGTTTATCTACTGCAAGAACAAATGGACATTTTGGTGGACTTTGGGTCTAACAAATGGACATTTTGGTGGACATTGGGTCTATGTGTATTCATAACCTGCCTGGACTGAGTTTTGGCTACCTAAGCAATCTGGCTAAGTCTTGGGGAAGAGTGACCAGTGTCATCATTATTATATGCTTTGTGATTGGTCTTGCGGTGAAAAGGCATGGAAGGGATCAAGCAAGCTTATGCTGCCTTCAGAGTTGATGACCATGAGTCAGCTATGCAAGCTCAAGGGGCTGGTAGTCAGTGTCGGGAAAATCCTTTCAACCCCCTTATCAACCTAAGACAGGAAGGGTGCCTTACGCTGCACCTTATTCCAATGACGGGTAAGAAAGGGGAGGTGTGAATGGAAAAACCTAAGGCAGACACAGTCACCTGTTTGTTATCCTCCTCTCAATAAAAATAAAAAAAAGAGATGTTGGGGATCCCCCAACATGAGGTCCAGCTGGCTTGTAGAAGAATTGGTGGTAAACAACTCTGACCCAGCTGGCTTGTATCTTCCTTAGTGACGTAATGCCTGACCGCAGGACTAAGCTATTTGGTCACTCATTTGTACAATAGGATAAACGTGTTTCACTATACCCCTATTGGCTGTTGTAATGGATAAATAGAGTAGCAGCTAGTCAGGTAGAAGAAGCGGCCCAGAAAGGAAGCAAGAGAGCAGCCCAAGGAGGAAGCAGCCAGAGAAGAAGCAAGCAGCCCTGTCCAGAAGCAGCCAGAGAAGAAGCAAGCAGCAGCCAGGAGGAAAGCAAAGAGACGACAGCAAGCTGCCTGAGAGACCACCACCTGCTGCCTGAGAGAGTCAGAGAGGCAGCAGCAGCAGAGAAGGCAGAGAGATCAGCAGCGGTAGAAGATGCAGGCAGTAAGAGCCTGGGTTGCAGAAACAGTGACTCTGGTATGGCAGTAGAAACAAGGACTATGAATGTGAATAGCCTTGTCTCTAAATGTAATGCCTTAAGGGCCTTGACTCTGAGAGGGAAGGCAGGAAGCGCCTGGAGGCCGTTAGCCGCGGTAAAGAGAGAAATAAAGTGTGTGGAGAACTTAAGAGCAAATGGGTCCAGTTGAATGCTTTGTCCAGCCCCTGCCAGCCGGGGCCGGACACTGTCTCAGAAGTAAGGTAACAACTGAAGGTGAGAGGTCGAGAAGTTAACGCAGCCTTCTGAGACTATTTGGTCAGCAAAGGCACCAAGAGCCAGAGCCAAAAAGACAAGGTCAGTGGAATCAATCCCAGGGAGACGGGAAAATGGACTTCCCTGTTCTGAAAATAATATAAGGGACTTTCTAAGTTGATAAGCAGCAAATTACAAGTGGTGAGGGGTAAGTTCATGCATAGAATAGTCACTAACATAACCTAGGCTGCATTTTCTTTATTAGCATACACTAGATTGCATCCTAGGTGAAGTCTTCAGATGGTAATAAGACTCCTTCCTGGCTCAAGCAGAAGCCCTAGAGCATGTGCGCTCTCTCTCTCTCTCTCTCTCTCTCTCTCTCTCTGTGTGTGTGTGTGTGTGTCTGTATGTATGTTCATGCTCAGTCGAATTCCTTTTGTTCTAGATACTGTGTCAAAAGTTCCCATCTCTGAGCCTGGCATGGTGGTGCAGACCTTTAATCCCAGTGATTTGGGAGGCTGAGACAGGAAGATTGCAAATTCAAAGCCAGCCTCAGCAACTTAGTGAGACTCTGTCTCAAAATAAAATATAAAAAGGGCTGGGGATGTGGCTCAATGGTTAAATGCCCCTGGGTTCTGGGTTTAATCCCCAGTTTAAAAAAATTTTCCATCTCTTTTACCACTAGGACCAGAAAGAGGTGAAAGAGACACTTGCCTAAGGCACAATATTTAAAGAGGCACCAAAAATTTCATCACTAGAGGTAGTTTTTTAATGTTCTACTTTAAAATCAAAATTAATTTTAAAATTCTGTAATAAAATATGAAAATTATCAATACAGAGTCTACAATTTGCTTATATTCTAGTTAAGGAGACATTAAGTAAGCAGAAAATTATCATTATTATTGTTGTTATTCACAAACAGTGATGAAGGGAATAAGTAATCACAGGGAGGATCTTATGCTAAGTTAGATTTAGGCTACTGAGATCACCTCAGCTTGGGCTCCACAAAAGCCCACTCTGAGATGAGCATTTTGGGTGTTTATTAGGACCAGCTCTTGGGAGTTGGTGGTGGGGCTGGATTTGGCACAGTGAGAGGATAGCTGCAAGGTTGCCCCCCAGATAACCTCAGGGCGTCCTTTGGAGAGTTCAGAAGATGAGATGACTTCTCAAATGTCTACCAAGTTAAAACAAGAGAGTGGGGATTTAAGTCTTCCTGGTCAGAGTCAGTAAGTTGCTTGATGTGGACCCCTTGGTCAGGAGGTGTTCAGTTGCACCAGGTAGATTTCTTCACTTAAGGTAATCCCTGAAGAGGTGGCTGCTGGCTGCGCTCATTACATCTGGGTAAGTCCATTGTTTTCCTTTTTGGGGAGGCGTTTTCAGGGAATGAACCCAGGGTTGCTTGGCTACTGAGCCACATCCCACTTTTCTTTTTTTCTTTTTATTAAATTTTTGAGACAGAATCTTGCTAAGTCCTCAGGGCCTCACCAAGTTGCTGAGGCTGATCTCTAACTTGTAATCCTCCTCCTTCAGCCTCCAAGTCATTGGAATTACAGGCATGTGCCACCACTCCCGGTTGCCCCTCATTTCTGAAGAGGGGGCCTGAGCAGCACATGAGAGAGATAACCTTATCCACCAGAGAATCTGTGTCTCAGAGAAATGAGACTTGCAGAAGTAGTAACATAAACTTCATTCAACAAATATTTATGAAGCTCTTATCAATGGCAGACCCTATTTTAAGTTCTGGGAAATAGAGTACAGGATGAAGGAAAGATCCTTACAGGGGTTATGAAATGCTATGTCCTATATTAAAGCTTTCACAGGAATTATTTATTCCTTCCTTTCCAATGCATTTATAAAATAAGTACTATTATTATTATTCCCACTTCATAGACAAGAAAACAGAGACTCTGTGATTTTGCAGCTTGCCCAGGAGCTATCAGTTATTAAGTAGGAAGTAGGATTTGAACCTGAAGTTGTCATACTATAAAGTCCTTATGTGTACTTGATCACAACTGAGCATCACTCATTTATTATTATTATTTCCCAAACATCACAGATTCCTAGGAGCACAGTTGTAGCTCAAAGTGCTTATGCATTTTAAAATGTTGATCTTCAAAGAGTTTCAGTTCATGCAGTGCCTCAAAGTCTGTGACCTCACCCTTTTCAACTATTGTTAGCAATCCTTTTAGTTATTATTAAAACAACTGTGTGAAAATGAAATTTAATTTGGCTTTTCCAAATAGCTTGAAAGGTCCTTTTTCATGTTTATTGGCAATTTGAGGACATTTTTCCCTTGTGAATTTCCTCTTTATAATTTTTGTGTAATTTTATTGGGTCATCATATTTTCAATAGCTCAGAGTTCTTTGTTTTTGATAGATAATGCAAACATTTTTCTCAATTTTTAAATTCATTTATTTATCTTTCATTAAATAAGCTTTTTAAAATATTAACTTATCAAAGCTATGCTTCCTATAAACTTTCTAGATTTTATGTCTGGTTTAGGAATGATTTTTATAACTCAAGAATACAAAAATATTTTGTATTTTCATCTACATAAAATTCATTGTGAAATAACTCACATGGAATTTATTTTTGTGAATGATGTGAGATATTTAACTGTTGGGGACCGGACCCCAACATGAGGCCCAGCTGGCTTGTAAAAGATTTGGTGATAAACAACTCTGTTCCAGCAGGCTTGTATCTTCCTTAGTGATGTAATGCCTGACAGCATGACTAAGCTATTTGGCCACTCATTTGTTACAATTGGATAAATGTGTTTGCACTATACCCCTATTGGTTGTTGTAATGGATAAATAGAGTAGCAACCAGTCAGGTGAGAAGCATAGGAGAAGCGGAAGCAGTGAAGAAGAAGCAGCAGCAGAGATGGCGGAGAGATCAGCAGTAGAAGATGCAGGTAGTAGCCCTGGCCCCAGAAATAGGGACTCTAGTACAGCAATAGAAAGGGGGACTCTAAATGTGAATAGCTTTGACTCTAAAAAGAAGGTTTTAAGGGCCTTGCCTCTAAAAGAGGGAAGGTGGGAAGTGCTTGGAGGCCTTCAGCCACGGTAAAGGGAGAAATAAAGTGCTTGGAGAACTCAGGGCC